>SWBL01000158.1:0-109629 GCA_024195585.1 Aureobasidium sp. EXF-3400
CAACACCAACAACATCTGGATGAACCTCCGCGCCGTCAAGCGCATCGTCGAGAACAACGAGCTCGCCATGGAGATCATCCCCAACGGCAAGTCGATCCCCGCCGACAAGAAGGGCGAGGCCGATGTCAGCATCGTCCAGCTCGAGACCGCCGTCGGTGCCGCCATCCGCCACTTCCACAACGCACACGGTGTCAACGTCCCCCGCCGTCGTTTCCTCCCCGTCAAGACCTGCTCCGATTTGATGCTGGTCAAGTCTGACCTGTACACCCTCAAGCACGGTCAGCTCATCATGGACCCCAACCGCTTCGGCCCCGCTCCCCTCATCAAGCTCGGTGGTGACTTCAAGAAGGTCTCGAGCTTCCAGAGCCGCATTCCCAGCATCCCCAAGATCCTCGAGCTCGACCACTTGACCATCACTGGTCCCGTCAACCTCGGCCGTGGCGTCACCTGCAAGGGTACCGTCATCATCGTTGCCAGCGAGGGTCAGACCATCGATATTCCCCCAGGTTCCATCCTCGAGAACGTTGTTGTCCAGGGTAGCTTGAGACTTCTCGAGCACTAGAAAAATTCATTCACAAATCGCGTGTCATTATGGAAAAGGGTCAAGAGACGCAGTAGATACCACGGAACATTCAGTAATTATTTCATTTTAAAGTCATGGCGAATTCATGCATTTTTCTACAAAGCCTGCCAGTTCCAGTTCAGCTCTACTCGTATCGTTGCCAATGCGTGATGCTTCAAGGTTTTAATATCATCATGTCGGAAATTACGCGAGAAATTGGCTGACCCCAATGCGTTCCTTGTGACGATCAACGAGATGCTCAAAAACGCGCTTCTCCAAGAAGGCTGGAACCATCGATTTGAAGAGCGAAGCCTTGAGCGAACAGAGAATATTTAACATTTCATGTGTTGTTCTTGGTGGTTGGGTGACATTTACTGGTGCAGGGGAACCATGACATAGGTTGACAAAAGTTGGTTCAGCTTGGCGCGGCACGTTTGGTCGATGATGAGTGTTTTGGAGTTTGTTGGCGGGTCCTGCGCAGGACGATCTTTGTAACTCTGCTACACCTCACGGGAATCCTGTAGCAAGTCTCTGGCACTCTCAGGACCGCTTGATGTCTGAGTGTATCTGAAGTGCGGCCATGTCGCGTCGTGTCCAACAAGTCCAAGCCGCCGTATCCGCACAACAGCAGCCTCCGCCTTCACGAGCCCCGTGTAGTATTCGCCTATAATCGTCGTCGCCATAGCGCGGCGATGCAGCCATTCCAGGGCTTCCCTGCTTCCGCATCAAACCAAGCACCCGACTCACAATCTTCGACGTTTAACGCTTCAAACCACGTCCGCGACTCGTCATCGGCCGACAACCGCGTTGTCCGCTCCATCCCGCCATGGGTCCACACCGAAGACGACAGCGACGATGAGTCTATCGACCAGACACAGCGCCTCCTCCCTCTCGCCAATGCTGTTCCCGCTTCACATCACTATCTCCCCGCTCCGCCCACCCAGCACAAAGCCCCTGGCCGCAAATGGGATCATATACGTTCTGCCGAACCTCCCCTGTTGGACCAACCCATCGACACCAACCAGCAACGATGGCTTCCCTACATGCTGTCAGGTCCTCAGCCAAGAGGTGTGCCGGGAGCCAGACTTGTCTCTGATGCCTGGATGGACGAAAACATGCCCCATCTCGCCAGTACATGGACTGCTGTTGAACCCGAGAAACCCTCGGAAAAGCCAAAGGGCCTCTGGCTGTTTACTGCGGAGAGACGCTCAAAGACTTTTACGCGCATCTCGGTATGTATACATGTCTCCATGTTTTTTATGTTACTTGCTGATTTTTGTTGCAGCGCATCATCCTCAAGAATCCTTTCGTCCCACTTGTCTTTCGTCTTATTGTCCTTACCTTCACTCTGGCCGGTCTTGGATTAGGTGCCAGAGTATTCCACGAAGCCAACGCAGTCAACCGCCAGGGTGAAGGTCCTTGTAGCAAGCGTGCCTCGACGTATATGGCCATTGTCTTGGACAGCGCTGCTGTGCCTTACATTGGCTATATTACATGGGATGAATACCTGAGCAAACCGTGAGTAGCACTCGCCACAAGTTCCATATGTGATTGTTGCTGACCTATCTCGCGACAGGCTTGGACTCCGAAGTGCTACGGCCAAAGTCTCTCTCCTTCTGGTCGACCTCTTTTTCATTGTTTTCTACTCGTCAAATCTTTCGCTGGCTCTGGACGCCTTGGACGATCCTCGCTGGGCTTGCTTTGACCACAACGAATCTCTACTTTCCAACTGCCCCGCTTCTCCTCGCATATGTCGGTCACAACAGGGACTATCTGGCGTTTTGGTTGTTGCTTTGATGGCGTGGCTCTTCACTTTCGTTATTAGTGTACTTAGGGTAGTGGAGCGTCTTCGTTAGCTAGGAAAGGCGCAGCATCATGTTCCTTTGTAATCAATCATTTTGTTTCCATGTTCGTGTATGTTTTTATAAAGATCTAGACATGCTCGTTTTCTACGGCTCTTCTCCACAAATCACCGATATTGGTCATCTCCAGATCTGCCTCGCAACGTCTGGAACAAGATCGAGCTGCGTGGAGCCATGAATGATTTGTTGGACTGCTTCTCACATTGTCTATTCGACAGTCAGGTGGCTTGTCTTGATCGAAGGCATAGCTTGCGAGTCTCGACCTATCTTTGCTAGCATCGCAGAGAGGTCTGTCCCAGATGTGGCTGAGCTATGGAATTGCAACAACTGCTAAGCCACATATTGAACACACAGCCACAAACTTCGACGTCACGATAAGGGTCTAGGGAGTAGATGATACAAACGCATTTCGCAACCTCTCTTTCCTTCCCTTTTCGTCAACAGCAGCAAGAAACTACCGATCACACGCCCCTTCCACAATCGCCACGAACATGCGTTTATTCCTCCTTCCAATCTCAACGCGGCGCACTCTCGTCTACTGCGATCGTGTCGCAACTCAAGTCAACGCTAGCGGAAAACTGTCCTACCACGACCGCATCGTCAACAAAGCCAATGCGACGTGGGCAGACTGGGAAAACTCACCCAACAAGTACAAGAAGAAGCTCACCGACTACGGCAATGTCATCTTCAACCGCATCTCCTATGAGGAGTGGGGACTCAAGACCTTGCCCTCGTCGACTGCAGACCTCACGCCTACCGAAATCGTCTTCCCTGGCCGCTTCTTGGACCAGAAAAAGGTTCCCGATATCTTGAGAAAGCTCGCAACCGAGAGACAGGGTCTTCACACAAAGAGGTTCTGGGGCAGTCTGATCGGTCTGCCTTTTACCATTCCTGTTGGACTACTCCCTGTCATCCCAAATATTCCTGGACTCTACCTTGCTTTCCGTGCATGGTCACATTTCAAAGGTCAGTTTGAGAGTCTCCCCATACCTTTCTAAGCAGTGGCTGTTGCTCTGGCAGTTTGATCGAGCTAGAAATAAAGAAAAGCCTAGTCAAGACGCACCGACTAACAGCCTCTCAGCATTGTATGGCTCCAAATATCTCGAAGCTCTGATCAATAGTAAAGAGCCCTTGATAACCATGTCTCCATCAAAGGCTTTGGACGATCTTTACGCTGCAGGCTTGATACATCCTTCTCGAGAACACTCAAGACAAGCCTCTCTGCCTTCAGAAACCGAGTCTCAAGAAGTCGCCGACCTTGTCGCTAGACAGACGAATAACGACGCTGCCGACGTTATGCTTCTCAAGCGTTGGAATGGCAAATTACTTGCCGAACAATTTAAACTTCCGGGCATGGAGCTCGAGATCGAGAGAGCTGTCGAGCAGGTCCAGAAGAATATCGATGCTGAATCCGCGGCATTGGACGAGAAGGAGAAAACCAACACGACGACAGCAAAGCATACGCTTTCGGACGAGAAAAAGTAACGTGCTGGGATATCCTGCTACCAATCCCAACTCTATTTTGTGTTCCTTCTCAAATTCGCGGATCCGCCTCTTCAATATCCAGCGTCCGTTCGTGGTTGTTGGTTCTATGTCTGGATCCTCCTTCTAAACTGGTGTCTAATTTTCGTTCTGGGAAGTGTGAGGGCACGGTTCTCGGAGGCGTTACCGAGCTGTATATCCTCCGTCGACTGGCAATGCGACCTGCGATCGTGTCAGTACAGTTCCAGACTCTCGACACAACCCGCTTACCCCTGTTATCCACGAAGAGTCTTCCGAAGCTAGGAACACAGCAGCCCGCGCAATGTCGTCCGGAATACCCAATCCACGGAACGGATGCAGGCTAATTATGTGTTCCTGCGTCTCTTCGTCCCTCAATACCTCGCTCGTCATCTGAGATGAAGTCCCTGCATGTCTCGTCAGTACGTACTGATACATCCGAAGTATCTTTACACTTACATCCAGGACATATGCAGTTAACGTGTATTCTGTGAGGCGCGCAATCCAATGCGACCGCCTTCGTCATGTTGACAATGGCACCTTTAGAAGCACAATAGCTAGCAAAGTTGCTCGTCCCTACCATTCCGAAGATACTCGCGACATTGACAATCCAACCGCGATCTCCATTCGGATGTGGATCTTGACTGAGCATTTGCCTCGATGCATATTTGCAACCAAGAAACACACCCTTCGAATTCACTTGTTGTATATCGTCCCACAGCTCCTCGTCGGCACTCCAGATAGGTTGTAGCGTCTCGAGGTCGAAGGTAATACCGGCGTTGTTTACGAAGCTGCGTCCATGTCAGAAATGAGCACAGTATCAGAGGCGATTGGACGTACATGTCAAGTCGCCCGTAATGGGACACCGTCGTCCTCACCAGATTCTCGACCTCCTGGCTGCATCCCACGTTCGTGGCGACGAACAGAGCATTGCATCCACTATTGAGGATCACGTTGTGCGTTGCTTCGTCACCACCAGAATCGCTGTCACTGTCTGCTGTCGGCTCTGTATCCGCGCACACCACGTGTGCACCCTCACTCGAAAATCGAAGTGCAATCGCTCGACCAATCCCCGAAGACGATCCTGTAACGCTAAACTCTTGTCAGCTAAAGCGAACGAACAACACCGTCTGGAATTTCTGGATGAGACAATTGTCAGTCACCTACATTGCTACTTTGTTATGCAGCCGTCCACATGCACCGTTGGCCATCATCGCTGAGGAAGCCTCCTCCTATCGCTGTATTACTTGTTGGAGTCCTTCGGTGGTGATCCTGGAGTTGCGGCTTATGCACGGTGACCGACTCTTTGAATCAGGGATCAGTAATCATGTAAGCCGATCGTTGTGTAACAGCAGATGTATCTCAACCAAGCTTGAATGCTTTTCAAGTCAGATAGTTCCCGCTCAGAGCTCGAAGTTACTCGAAGAAACCGGAGGTATGAATACCTTGGCTATGAGCTGTTGGGCTCTCACTCTCGCGAAAACAGCCAGTTCTAGGGCTGAGAGCAACCTTCCAGGGATGATGCAAAGCGTTGATTGGGACTGTTCGTCAGGGGAACAGGGCTTTCTGGCTGATATGCCACTAAAGGGTCTGCGGGTTGGAGACCAGGACCGGACCAACGGTCGGATACTGTGAGGGAGTGACGATGTAGGGTAGAAAGCCAAATTGCGGCTCGGGGCCCATACGAGGAAAGGTGCGCAGACCGTTCCTAATGATACTGATCTGCCAGAAAATCGTGATCCAGGATCGGCCTCTACCCAGCCGGTCGAACAAACTAGCTACAACCACCAGGACTGATTCGAGCACGCGCCTAACGGCGCCGGCTTGTGGGGATTGCAGTGCTCGGCACATACGCATGGTCTGCCGACAAAAAGTTCCCAGATTGCTGGCGATCGACCGGCAGTTGTGGTTTAAGGTGTTTATTTGGAACATGCGGTGACCCCTTGACTGTATCGGACCCACGCAGGCAGAAGGGATCGTTCTGACATGGAACGTTTTTCGTTCCATTACGTGGAGGTTCAGCTGTTGTAATTCCCATCGAAGCGCACCTAGAATCAATTAACTTCAAGAGCATGCATGACATTTAGTTACGAGGCCTGTATAAACTTCCGCTTTGCATGCTTTGTCCCTGGTCCAGAACTGAGAAAGCTACAAACTCGGAGCAGCCGAACGGTGTTCTCTAGTGTTCCAAAGCAAGCCGGATCTGCAGACATTCATATGAAAGAGAAGAATTCACTCAAAGAGTGAGACAACCAATCAGTACCAGTCATGTCGCGCGTCATAAGCAAAGATCAACTAGTTGCAGGGACGAAGTATATTAAATCCGTGTAACGCGTGGTGTCGAGGATTAGGCACGCACGTGAGCAATATGTTTAATCATGTACTTTTTCGAGGTCAAACTTACCTACGGAACTACGGATCGTGATCTGGTACATGCGGTAGGGTTTCAGCAGTTGTGGCTGCCCGTTTGTCCAAAGCGAACTGGTCACCGGCCCCGAGCAATGCTATGCATCGATCAAGATTCGGAATCAGGCGCTTGCCGCCCGGCGGCTCTGTCTGAGTCCTTTGTGACATCAGTTTGGGGAAGAGAAATAGGGCAGAGATCTAGATGGCTGTATAGAGAACTCGATGCTCAACACGGTAGCTACGCGATGATTGTACAGTTCCTTCCCTGTCCTTCCCTCCCTGATCCTTGTCTCCACACACCAGTCTGCTCTCTTCATCATTCGCCGACCGTGTACGCTTGGCAGCACGACAAACCAAGATTTGGTCGTGCAATTCTTCCGAGACGTTTAGCGATGTTCTCGACAGATGTGCGCAACTCAGCCACATCTTGAGGTCTGGTTCAATGTCTCGACTCTGTCTTAGAGTTACGATCTAGGGCTTGGTAACAGTCAAACTCACCCTCTCGTACTGCGTACTACTTACGTGGATCTCGACAGGGTATTTGAAGTTTTTCGCGTGTGCTCAGCCGTCTTTCAGATGCAAGATCAAGTCGGCGTCTTTCGAAACAAGCGAGTGGACCTGCGACGTCGCTTCTCCTCAAGCATCCATTGGACCAGCCACATCTCAAGAGAGCCGTAGTGCCAAGGATTCCAACTCTAAATAACAGTCTAGCCAGCATCAGCACATGGAATACACGTATCCTAGTGAATGTTCTTTCACACGTCTTCCACGCGACCACTACAGCGACAATGGTGTGAGCAAAGCACAAGGTTCAAGCCAGATAGACCTCGATGCGTACATTTTACAATCATCTTGCATACGACTGGAAAAGCTTCCAGCTGCGAGCGACATGGCTGCGGCCAATAGTGAGTGCGGAAACAGACGTCTACTGGCCCTTCCAAATCTTGGTCCGCCTCTAAACGACGCCGTTCGACTCCTCAATCTACGGGGTATTAGTCTCCGTGGAAGATTGCGAAAGGATTAAGATCTTCATGTCTGCAAGTACATGTCCTTAGTATGCTAATAGATTAACTTTTGCAGGCGCCTAAAGCACTAGTAAGCTAGCTTACCCTAAAGCTGCGCGTTTCGCGAATTCGTGCTTCATTAATACAACCACTTCTAACTCAATTAATTTAATAACCATAACGTCGCTATAGCTTAACGCGAGCTTTAGATCGAGCTAGCTCTTTAAGCTATCTATAAAGGAGAGGTTAATTCGATCCGAGCTACGCATCGCGTATATAATATACCTAAATCTACACTCTGCGCACGTCTTAATAGAATAATAAACCGACGTATAGTACACTAATATCGTAAGAGGCTTTCTACTCGATAAGAGGAGTTCCTTATTAACTGGATCCTTAAATAAGAGATATAAGGCTTCCCTCCCTTATACGCTTATACTTATAAAATGGCTACCCGAATTATACGTATAAATAGCAATACCTAAGAGCTTAGAAAGAGATTCGTTATAAAGTTAATTCGAGATAATCTACGTATTGCCTTAATTATAGGAAGGCCTATTAAATAAGCTCGTATTAATAGAATAAACCCTAAGGTAATATAAGAGTTCTATACCTTATACGAACGCATTGTTCGTAATTATAATATTTAGCTATATAATATATAGAATATAGATAAGCACAGCATTGCTCTAGGTATATATACTAACTTATACGTTCTTAGATTATTAAATAAGAAGCGCTTATACGTTAAATCACTAGAATCGCGTAAATAGGTGTTAATTATTAAGGTTATATCCCTATATAGTGGATTTATCCGCCCCCTTATAATTTTTAAGGGTATAGCACTATAAACTACATACTTTCCAATTAATACGCCTAATTATTACTATACTAGCTCGGCTAACGGCTAGACTATAAATGCTAAAGGGTTATCTTAGCTTAAGACTATATTTAAACTAGAAATAAGGCCTTAAAACAACGAGTGGCGCCTTCTTATTATAGATAGCTATAGCAGCTATATAACTATCGATTTCCTCTAGTATTATAAGTAAAATAAGATACACCTCTTATTCCTACCTGCTTATATAAGCTATGTGTTATAACCTCTTAATCTTAGTGTTTTTATACCTCTTAAGTTAAGATACCGGTCTAAAATTATAGCGTTAGCTTCGCTTAATAATGCCTTACCTATTAAAAAGTAACGCTTTATTACCTACTACTATTTAGCTTAAAAAGAGACCTTTATACCTCGTCTATTACGTGTAGGTTAGTAAGTAGTAGGTCTTTACCTATATAATCCGTTAAAAGGGCTTAATTCCTCCTAAGTATAAGGCTTAAAACCACGTTAAATTACACTACTATAACGTTAAGAAACACCTTTAATTTTTAGCACACTAAAGAGCTCTTAATATATATATCGAACTACTTAATTAATTCGTAAAAAATAGGGCGAGAAATAGGCACTATATTAAGCTCTATATAAGGCTAGCTATGTAATTAACCATCTTAACGTAAAACAGGTCGCTTTATAACACTATAACGCTTAACTCGAGTCCTAAGTTAAAGGACTAGCTATTAAGAGGCGGAAGAGGGTCCTAGTTAACCTAAACCTTAAGTTTACTACTATACAAAATGTTATATAAGCAAGGGAGGCTCTTATAACATAAGAGGCATAGGAGGCAGCACGTTAGGTTAAATACGACGCATCTGCTGCTATACGTAAGCTCGTAGAGCAGAGCATTAAATCGCTCCAATTCGAGTGGCAGATAGACAACTTTTGATGTATATACAGCTGAATTCATCGAGGCCTTAGAGCTGCGCAGCTGCGCAGCTTTAGGGGGTGCGCAGCTTTAGGGTAACTTAGCTTATCGACACACACGCAAGGAAAGGATCATATCGGCATGCATGTTATCACTGGATTATCACCAAGGCTTTATCACTTCCACTGCACCAAGGCCGCTTGTATATTGAGACACCCCTGTCTGCAATGCCTAGCTACATCCTGATTGTGACCTGCTCATCTGTCTCAAGCTCAATGTGTTGAATAAGGCTTTTGTCTGAGAGCTGTTCCTTCGAACGCTGTGGTGAGACAGGAGGATAAATCGAATGTCAGTGGCCTGTGGCTGGCATGACGCTCCTGGCGGATCAGGCTCCGAGTTTGAGTTCAGCAGTCTGCTTCGCTCCATACGAGATTCGCAGACAAACTGTTGAGAACTCCATCGTCCCTCGGTCCCACGTTGTTCATACCATAGAACTTTGATCTCAGAAGCTCTCAGCTCTCAGCTCTCAGCTCTCATGCGCGACCAACCGATCGGAACGCGTAATTGTCGATTAGGCCTTGTCTGTTTCGAGCCTTGGGAGAGGACGCGGATCCACTAGACGCAATGGGATGGGTTGATAAGCGGCTAAGTTTAGGTTACCTCGCTGTCACCACCTACTAATGCACGTTCTCTCGTTGCACTATCTCTTATACACCGCCCAATCAACTGGAATCTTTACAGCTCAAGCCAATCTGCCACTCTTTGTGCATACTGCCACGACGATCCCCAGCTGACACCAGCATGATCTTCGAGTAACGGCTTTCTCCCCGCGCTGATACACCGGTATAAACAACCCGATCAGGCGTCTTACGTTCTGAGTACAGCAGGATTTCGGCTGAAAGCAATTAACTTTCAGGGCTTTACCCTGCTGATGCTCTCAGGGGAAAGACGACACGGCGATCCGCATACAGGGCGTGCCTCCAAGGCGCAGTGACAGCTCACTTATCTCTGATTGACTACTGCCATGTATCACACTGCAACATGGTACTGCGCGGAGGAGGTTACGATCCACGCTTGAGCAATATGAAGGGGGTCTCGATGAAGAGGCTGCTGCAGGTATGCACGAGCAACCTGATTCTTTGTTGATGATCTGGCTACAGACCGGTTTCCAACGCCGCCTCGACCCCCACCCCTGCCACAATCAATACGCCGGCAGAAATCAGGGCTTATTGTACAGTGTTTTGATCCACAAGTCCCGATGTTTTGACCACCGCGTGCCAGCGAGTGTCTGCACCGATGCATGCCCTGATCTCGGTGTCACGGTGCACACTTACTATTCGAGATAAGCGCCGCTATTCTTGTTGATCGCGATTCTCTACGGAACCATTGTTCGTGCGCAGAAGTCACGTAATTCATTAAGATGGCCACACAACTCGTGCTCCTTGTTCCTTGGTATGTTCGGTGCGATGGCTCGGTCTAGCTGAAGGTTCCATCATTGGCGGCAGTTCTGCACGAGACGTCCAGGATCAGAGTGTATTGTACGTGGCTGGATGTTGTGACTAACTAGTGACAAGTTAGGTAGGTGCAGCGAGGGTCTTGGGATTCAAACCAATCTCCCTCGGGTTCTGTCCGAGATTCTGTACCCTCAGAGCGCTCGAGCAACCAGCTGTGTACTACGTGTTCGGTTGCGGTTCACCAAGGGAACACTTGAGTTCATGACCTAAGCTAAGTGCATAACCAAATGCAAACCTCTTGAACGGTCAAAGCGAGGAAAGATAAGCAAGTCTGTAACGGAGATACAGACTTGAGCGACTACAGTCAAGTTCTACTCGTTGTCGGACAAGCTCGGGAATCAAGACTGCGACGGCATGAACGAGGGAGTAACGACTCCACATCAGACTCAAGGCAGGTTACGAGAATACTGTCACTTTGACTTTGTCTTCTCGCCTCGGTCCATCAGCATGTAACCTATTGCACAAAGGTCCAAGAAGTATAACGAGTTCCAACAGAAGATCTTATGAACAGAAGTTGAGCGATCAGTACCTTTCACAGAGCAAAACATCAGCAAGTCTTGGTCAAATTCTCGCAGAAACGCATGCTTGTATATCAATTCGCAAGGAAAGAAGCATCCTGTGACTTACTTTCTCCCTTCCTTCCACTTCGGACTATGCTGGACTGAACATGAACTGAAGCTTTCATCTTTTACCTTGTCGCAGTATCTGACACATGCATCAAACTGCTCCTCTCGATCTAGCTATGCACGCATTATAGATGAATATTTAGGCAATCTAAATACACCGAGATATCCTGCCCTGTACCGTAGTACCGACGCTAGCTGCTTCCGGGTGAACATGTCTCTTTCTCAAATACAACAAGCAACAAGCAGTCTAGAGCAAAACCTCGGGCCGGGGTTTGACGGCCACAAAAACTTTGAAACATATTCTCATTTGACGTCGACAGTTGATGTCCTTGACTCACTGCTCTGGAGGAATTGAGGAGGATCGTGGTTTCTCGCGTTAAACAAGCAAGTCCAATACTTACGGAAATAACGACCAGGCCAAAGTGATGTCCGAACAGCTTCACTAGTCGGGGCTGACGAGGCTCACACAATTCCCGAAAGCCTCTTACTTCAACGTCTCTTCGCTCGGTTCGCGAGTCAGCTACACACAAGATCTGGCATCAGCCTCCGAGTCCCACTCTTTGAGTCTTTTCCCTCCTCGGAGTCCTTCCGAACAAGTCAGTACACTGACGACTTCACGAGTCGTGAACTCCAGGCCATCGCGCTGGGCTCGGCGGCTTGATTGCACCAAACCCACCTGTTCACGGGTGGGGCCTTCGAGATGTGCAATACTCCCTCGCATATCGTAAAGGTATCAACGACCTAAGGTAGTACCATAGGTGGACCTCGCGGACGCCACATTCCCTCATGGCGGAACTTGTCCGGACTTTCTGTTTGGTAAGCCGTCAGCCTCCACCCTCGATTCGGATCGCACCGTCTCTGCGGATCCCATTCTGTCCCCTTGGACCGACGATTGGAACAAGCTACTCCGTACAGATGAGACTATTGTCTCTTTGACAGAGAAAGAGACATAACCTTAGCAGCATGCTCACACATGCAAAGAGTCGTGTGCTATCAGAACAATGATGAAGGACACAGACGCTGATGCTTCATCTCTTCGACATGCTCGAGTGCAGGGTAAGAGCTTCCATACTGTACACCACGTGCTATTGCCGTTCATGACCCCAATGGAGGGAGCAGGGAATCCAAAGAAGCACGATCCCCTAAGCCACAGGGGCTGCATGGCCAACACAAGAATCAAGATCAGCTCGATTCAAGTACTCCGTGGAACTACAGGGTGTTTTCACAGCCGTTGGATAGCACGCACATCTATGCATCTGCAGATTCAAGGATCGCAGCGAATGAATGGTGCTACCAGGCGGGAAACAAGCAATCTGCAAGCCTCATACTATCCAGCGGCTGCGTTCACACCCTGCACTGGACATGAACAAGCGGTGTCACTCGGTGGGGCCACATGCATCTTTCAATATGTTCAAAGTCCTATATTCGCGCTGTAAGACCATTGCCCACAAGCAAATAGTCTACTTTCAGTACAGCAAAGCGGTGGTTCGAGCTAACCGAGAAGCAAAGTCAAGATACTTCACGAGGAGATGGGATTCCTCGAAAGTTGAAGTCTAGTTAGACGTCCTCTTCTGAGATGCACAAAGGCTTCGTCCTCTCGAATGCTACAGACTGTAACCACGTCCGACGGTCAGTCTGAGCTTTGAACAATGCTTATAATGAGTTTGGTAAGCATCACCATTGGCTAAACAGCCTTGTTATGCAAGAATGTGGACTCCTGCGCTAGATCACGCTAACCGTCGGCCGTGAAAAGAGTCTGTACTTGATACTTCCTCGGGGGCTAGGAACATGCAGCAGGAAAGATTCAGAGGGGTCTATGATCGACATGCCTCGATACATCATCGTCCGCGTTCTCTGTACATCTTAATTTGAGCGATTTGTACCTGCTTGGCCTTATGGGTTTGCATGTGAATGCTTTCTCATCCACCAGTGGGTCCTTCCCTGGTCGTCAATTGGTCCATCCTCCAGTGGTGTGCTTTGCTTCACTGATCCAACCTTACATCTGTCATGCAGCTCTTGTTCTTCATATTGTTTTTTTTAGTCTGGTCATCTGCCATGTTTCGATCCCGCCGCGGCACCAGAGACCAATACAATGCTTGTCCACGATTCATGCGTAGATGCATCATAACAGGCCTCTGTTCGGGTGTTGTGCGGGTTGTTCTGATGACAAAATGCCTGACGGGCTGATGTATTTTGTTCTCTGTACGTTCTCGATACGTTGTCGACTCTCATTTTGAAGCACGATCTGCTAGAGAAAGGAGCAGTCCGCAGCACTTGGGGTGACCAAAGATATAGCTCAAGTTCCTCTCCTCTATTTGCTGCAGACGTATCTGACACGGCTTACAGCTTGTACCCAAGCAGAGAAGCCTCGAGGCATTTCAGACCTTCGTATCGTTAAACAAATGCTTCACGACCAATGAATCTCCATCTACAAGAATTATCGTCTCTTGTTATTCTTCTCACATACAGATCGTCATGATACTTTAGTCGTCGGTTGTTTAGATTTTCTTGACTCATTTGTCAGTTGGACATGTGCAAAGTATAAAAAGGTGCTCGTTTCAGTATCAGAGAACCTGCCAACGATATCTGCACAATTCAAGAACAACATGAGGTATCTACGATTGCCTCGCTTTGTGATTGGTGTGTATCCCAGCTTTAAACAATCCGAAGTATGTCTCTCCAACAAAATCTGTCGAGTGCATTACACGTGGTATAAGGTTGTCTTTTGATGAATGCTTGTTGGAAAACTCAAAAGTCATATTGACGTCGAACAGCACGAGCTATAGTGATGGTAGCCACAAAACAGCAGGATTGTTATCCTTCCACCTGGGTTTTCAAGCCATGAACGCTCTAGAATAGGTATGTGGCGTGTTGTTGTCGATATAATGCTTTTGATGGTTGTTTATGGTGTCACCCTGTCACAAATCCCATTTTTAGTCAATATGTCGAACATTTTTGTCCCTGGCCAAGAGGAGAGCAAATGATTTCAATGAGATGTGCGATAAAATACGTTCAAATGTCTGCTTTGCTATCAAAACCTGCCAATTGGGCAGTCCTATCTATCCTACAAAATTATCATGGTCTTTTGCCTGTACCCAAGATGGAGTATGATCACATCTAACCAGCATGTTCAACAATCTCGCTGACAAGCTTGCCGTTCTTGATGAAGGTACGGAACTGTTCGGGGAGAGGACACTCCTTGTAGTCATCTTGCTCGGTCTGAGGAGGCAGGTTGACGTTGATGCTGGCACACTTTGAGGTGTAGATTTCGGTGTTCAAGCTCTCCTTGGAGAGATAGATAGAGGCACCATCAACCTGATCAAGCATAACAGTGGGGAGGCTGCCAAGAACCTGCAAGGCAAAGTTGGGGCACTTGATGACGTCGACAGATGAAATGAGGTCGTCGATAACGAGGTTTGTGCGAGGGCTGTTGTCGATGCTGATGGCATTGGCCTTGCCGATCAGACGAATAGTGGTGTTCTTGCACTTTGTGATAAGAACAGATTGTGTGACGGAGACCTCGATCTCGACAGGGGCATCGGCATCCTCAAAGTTCTCAATGATCCATTTGTTGCCGTCAAGTTCCTTCTTGGGGTCTCTCTTGACTGCGGGCTGGGAAATACCCTTTCCACGAATACTTTCGGGCTTGGGTTTGAGCTCAGGGCCTCTGCTACGGCTTCGGGTGACACTGTCCGAGCTTCCATTTCGATCAGTGACAGTAGAGGTAGTGCGTAGCGACGGGTTCTTGTGTGTCATTTCGCTTTTGTCGACCTTTCTCAAGCCAGATGTAACAGACTCGCCCCTGTTCAGTTGATCGAAAACAGCGCCCATATCACCGCCGCTCGACTTGTTTGCCGGAGGCGGGCCTGGAGGAGGGGGAGGGTTGTCGAAAGTAGGAAGCGGTGGTGGCGGAGGGGGTGGTGGGGGGCCTCCTGCAGCGGCAGCAGGAGCAGAGGCGGATTGTGAAGGAGCGGGAGCGCTGTTTGCTTCCTTGAGGGCCTGTGCAAGGTCCATGCCCTGGGCATTCCATGTGACACCAGCAGCATAGTGGTTGCGAATGTAGGATTGGAGGTTCTTCCAGATGGCGTAGTATGATTGGACATAGGCGACGTGCTTGGGGTCTCTGATGCATGGTCAGCTTATGGGATTGGACAGTGAGGATGCATGTGCGACGGACTTGTCCTTGTACTCCTTGAGTACTCTGTTGCCGAACATTTGCACACCACCCAGAATCTCGGCAACGTAGTCGGCGGGCTTGCCCTCAAAGACGACCCACTGTAGACCACCCATACCCTCGGCGACCATGTTGAGATGGTCCTTGAATGGCGAAGCGCGGTTCGAGTCCTTGATTTCGGTGACAGTGCCCATCTCTTGCTGCAGGTCCTTGATGAGCTCGGAGAAGGCGGGGGAGGTCATATCAGGCTTCTTGGCCTTGCTGGCGATGACGAGGTACTGGCGCTGGGCAGCGAATGCGCGCTCGACGGCGTGTGCCTGGCAGGGGTTAGGCAACGCTCGGGGATGAGTTATAGTGACGAGTGTACCTGGGTCTCAATGTTCTTGTCCAGACCCGAGGCAGATGAGACAAACTTGGCGACATGTTCGTCGATCAGGTTGTCCATTTCCTGGATGGGCTTGGGTCTCGTGTCGGCCTGGGGAGCGGGTGCGGCAGGGGGTGCAGACTGGGTGGCATGTTTGGCGATGCCTGGAAGCTCGGGAGCACTGGACGAGGCAGGAAGATGGACGGCTCCAGCATCGGCGACGGTGCCTCTGGGCTGATCAAAGGAAGCCGACGAGGTAGCAATGTCCTCGAGGCGGGAAGTGGCAGCTTCGAGTCTGGAGACGGAGGTCAGTACGACGCGTGCTTGGAGTCGACATGTTGGCCGAGGACGGACCGCTTGATCAGCGTGGTGAGGTTGTGCATGCCGAGATTGCTCGTCGTTGTCGCCATGATGGATCGTGTATACAAGAAGTTGCTTGGGACAAGGCAGCAAGTCTGGAATTGGCAGGAAGTCGAATGCCATTGTTGGCCTTGGACCCCGGTCTGAGACTCCGCCAATGCACGAGCCAGACCGCTGAGACAAGCCACTTCCGTCTTCCGTCAAGAATCCACTTCACCATCATCGCCAAACCCTCTCCAAACACGACCTGTTTTGACCCTCTGTGTTGCAACAGACAATATGCAGTCCATCGATTTTTGTACTACAGGCATGTTCATCATTGGTAAGTCAATGTCTTGTACCTGTATATATCTTTGTCGTTACTCCGTGCTTGCCAATCTGAAATGCTAAAGTCGTCTCCCCACAGATGACATCCACCCTGCCCCATCTGCTCCTGACCAAACTCCATTTCTGAATATTCCCGGAGGTGCTGGCACTTATAGTGCTTTGGGTGCTCGAGTCCTCTCCCCATCACCTCAGTCCAAGCGAGTGGGCTGGCTTGTAGATGCTGGTCACGACTTTCCTTCACCGTTGCGTGACATGATAGCTGCTTGGGATACTGCCGTTCTGATAAGATCCCGTGATGGTCCGACGACAAAGGGTTGGAACGGCTACGGTGCCAACGAACATCGCGGTATGTCCACTTGCTTCAATGCCTGCTTATACTGATCATGCTGCAAGCATTCAAGTATCTGACACCCAAGCTCCGTATTACGGCAAGTGATTTGTCGCCCGAGTTGTTGTCAGCCAAGTCCTTTCATTTGATATGCGCCCCCGCACGTTGTGTTGACTTGGTCGACGGCATCAAGTCTCTAAGGGCCGAACTCGATACCTCTCTCGGCGAGCCTCTCTTTATTTGGGAACCCGTGCCAGATCTCTGTGTGCCAGCCGAGCTGGAGAATACCATCAAGGCGCTCGAACACATCCATGTCATCAGTCCCAATCACGCAGAATTGTCAGATTTGTTCTCGGTCAATGGAACCACCGAGGCCGGTAACGTGGATCGTCAAGTCATCGAGTCTTGCAGCTCCAAGCTGCTTTCCAGTGTGTCCGCCGAACGAGCATCCAAGATATCTGTGGTCGTTCGATCGGGCAAGGATGGATGCTATGTTGCCTCTTCGTCCAAGAAAGCGTGGCTGCCAGCGTTCCATGCGCCAACACCAGAAAAGGTTATTGATCCAACAGGTGGAGGCAATGGTTTCCTCGGAGGATTGGCGATTGGGCTCGTCAGAACGGGCGATGTAGTCGAGGCCTCCAAGTGGGGTAACGTAGCAGCAAGTTTCATGATCGAACAAGTAGGTGTGCCGGTTTTGCAGACAGAAGAGGGTAAGGAAAGATGGAACGGAGTGGTAGTGGAAGAGAGAATGAAGGAATACTCTATGCGGTGCATATAAAGCAGCAGATTGACAGTAGTGGTATTGCGTCGTTGGTTCTGAAGAAGAAGGAAAAAAAGTACAAAGATGCAGGCCCCCAAACTCCGATTTAGTCCATATACTGATGGCGGTTTACTCGTCTTTGGGAAGCGATCGCTCGTGTTCGCGGATTTGACGGCTCCAGCTGTGATGGACGTCAGCATGTGGTTGGTTCGAACAGTGATACGTAGGTGGTATGTACTATCTGCTGGGGAAGAAACGGCCCTGCTCGGGCATCTTGTAGCGGTGTTCGCGGTCGGCGCTCAAGCTGAAGAAGACACCAGCGACGACGACGACTGAGAGACCCATGACGGCAGTGTTGGCCTTCCAGTTCTTAGGTTGCGAGTACCAACCACCGGCGGGCGACCAGACGTGCTTGGGGTAGCTAGGAGCATGTCAGAAACAGCACGAACGCAATGCGACAGAGGATTGAAGCTGGTGTGGTGGTGGGGGAGTGAGTTGGGTGTAGGCTCGGACGGGTGATTGTTGGTCGTGGCTATCGAGGGTCGGTCGGAGAGTGCAGACGAAGAAAAACGTACGGGATCTTGTCACCGGCCATTGTTTCTGAGCGGATGTTGTTGAGCGAGTGGTAGATTGTACTGCTTGTCGTCGATGGCCTCGGGCTTGAGCATGCATACTTGAGCCAAGACTCTCGCAACGCGCACGGACGTTTGTAGATGGCCGTCGGTCATGTCTGGCAAGAATTTTGCCCGCAACGACGAGGTCAAGTCCAACACCATGAACATGCGCCGCTCCTTGCTGTCGCCGCGGACACTCGGCCTGTCATCGTCGACCTCGCCCTTGGTCCTCTCTCGCCGTGGATTCGCCCTCTCGAGTCGCCTCGCTCAAGATGCCCCCGTGACAGCAGCACAACCCACCAGACTGTCAAAAGCCGCTGCCCACGACGCCACTCTCAGCAGGCCTTACAACGCGCCCAATCCTCCTACCGTGGCCAGAGCTGCTCGCATCGACTCGGCCAAGCTCAGCGCCCTCCATGCCCGTCTCTCGCTCCCGCCGCGCTTCCCCGTGAGCTCCCTCGGACGCTGTCTGGTACACCCTTCGGCCGACCGCAACCCCCTATACAACAATGACTCTCTCGCTGTAATTGGCCAGGACCTGCTCGCAAACTACACTGCCGAGTGGTTGTTGTGCAACTACCCTCGCCTCCCCATGCAGG
This sequence comes from Aureobasidium sp. EXF-3400, assembly GCA_024195585.1. Lineage (NCBI taxonomy): Eukaryota > Fungi > Ascomycota > Dothideomycetes > Dothideales > Saccotheciaceae > Aureobasidium > Aureobasidium sp. EXF-3400. Next base: position 18,761 of record SWBL01000158.1, read on the forward strand.
TCCTCTTCGCCGCCCAGCACGCCTACTCGGGCCCGCCTACTCTCTCAGCCATGCGTGAGGAATGGGGTGTCGAGTCCGTCGCTGCCCCCGGTCTCGAGGTCGACCCTGGTCTTTTGCAGTTCACCCGTCTGAAGCCCGGAAACGCCATGGCCGAAGGTGCCATGACGCGCCTAAAGGACATGCCCTCTGCCGAATCAAAGTCTGCCTCTGCTCGTCCCAATTCACAATGGAACTACCGCCGCGGTATCTCTTCTCGCATCGTCTACGACAACAACTTCGGCGACTTGCAAGACACTGCAGAAAACCCCCTCCCTGCCTCATTGTACAACCCCGAGGCCGGTGTCACAACTGAAGAAGCTTCGGCCAGCTTCATCAACGCCGTCTTTGGTGCCCTCTACCTACACGCTGGCGCCCAGGCCACACAGGCCTTCCACCACGCTCACATCCTCTCGCGCCACATTCCTCTGCATACTCTCTTCTCCTTCACCCACCCGACTCGCGATCTCTCTCGTTTGTGCGCACGTGAAGGTTTCGAGCCGCCAGTCGCCCGCCTGCTTTCCGAGACCGGTCGTCACTCTCGCAGTCCCGTCTTCGTCGTTGGTGTCTACAGCGGCAGTGACAAGCTAGGAGAAGCCGCCGGATCAAGCTTGGATGAAGCTCGTGTGCGTGCCACAGCCGCTGCTCTTCGTTCGTGGTACCTCTACTCGCCTCCTCGCGAGAACATTGTTCTGCCCAGCCACTCGGCCACCACCCAATGGAAACCTCAAATGATCGACTTTGGCGAGATTGTCACTTGAGATCCCTTAACGACTTGTAAATTCTTGTACTATCAGTTATACCTGCGTCCACAGGCCAGAGGCTGCCGGGCTACGCCGCTCCCATCTGTACAGCCATTCCGCCAGCCTCTATGCATCCAAGCATTGTACCCGTGGCGCCTCCCAAAAGAGCCGGGGACATTTTTGACTCCCCTTGTTGTATTCTCTGCATACGGATAGGCGTCAAGGGATGGTGGGCTGTCGATTTACCAGGAGTATATATGAAACTCCCTCCCAAGATCCGAGGGGGTTCATTGTGTAAATATACTATTTTCTTCACAAACCAAATCATCTAGTATGCCTGTGATATACCTGTCCCTCAGAGTTGAATATGATATACCCATCGGCGATTTAACACATCATTACGCTATAGTTAAGAATAATGTGCGATCGATATCATTGCTCCATGCGAAAAGCCAAAAACGCCACAACGCGTCCGTGAGTCGGATTCTATAACACGTCGAAGGTCGGCGATGTTGCTACACTGGACTACACCGAAATCTGCTCTAGAAGCCTTCACAACCATTGAAAGTGAGAGACTATCCAACCATGTCGTGTGTTTGTATATTTCAGCTTCAATCCAAAACATTGCTGCTCGTTGCTTACAACCAGCTCTATATACGAGTACTAGCCCGACCTCGCACATGAAATGGAGTTGCACCAGATGGTGACTCAGCAAAGCAATCCTGCGGTGTCCCATTCGGGATCTATAATCCTCCCTAAAATCGGCCATCAAGGTCGTTTGTCAGCCTATAGGGCTGATGGTCGCGTTATTCCAGGCAGAAGAACCTGGAGAATGTCAAGTCAAAGGCGTGTAAGATGCGTGCCTTACTAAACGTCGCCGACAGGGCGTAAAAGTCGAACCATGAGTAAAAGATGAATCACCGCAAGTTTTACGACATTGTGAGGTAGAAGACTGCATAAATAGCTTGAGGTAGGTTCGTGTTGTTGCCTGGTGTATTTACCTCAAGTCTTTAAACGCAATTAGGTTGTACCTTGCAAGTACTGTTGCCTATCCTCAGACCACATTCATCCTACCTCGAACCATCTCTACTCTTGGATTTGTATTACAACTACCTTCAAACCAAGCCTACATTCAAAGTCTTCCTGCAACTGCCACAAAAATTCAAATCGACCATCCAACAACCTCACAAACCATGCCTTCCAACCCATTCTCCCGCCTGATGAGCACATCCAGCACTTCATCTTCAGATACAGCTTCAATCAACACAACCTCCTCCACATCATCCTGGACAAATCTACTACAAAAGAACACTGCTGTATCTACATACTCGACCATCAGCAACACATCAACTACAGAGACTAGCCAACAAAAGAAGACCAAGGATACACTGTCGCCGGGGGAAAAGCAAAAGATCAGGCAAAAAGATCGTATGAGTATGCAGACGTTGGCTACTCATGCTGCTATGAGGTAGTTGGTACCTCTGTTTTGTCTCGTCTTGCTGCTCTGGGACTTTGGGCATATGGGATATGTATTCTCTGCTACATGACTTGAGGTCAAGAAGAGGAGTGCCAGGACATGATCTGCTGTGGAAGCTACTGGAGAAGATGAAGTGATCGAAAGGAATGGACGATAATGTTTACGAGACCTGCGTAATGATAGTGCTGTTTGTGGTAGCTTCTCTGAATCGAACTAAATTCGAACCTCATCTTCCATCGTTGGCCCGCACAGCATCAATCCTTCTGTCACTTACATTCCAGTCAACCCCAATGCATAGTCCAGCACCAGGACAAGTAGCACCAGAACAAGTAGGCAGGAGCGCAACTGAACTAACTAGATGCAGCTAAAGAAACTACGTTGCTCCTTCCTTCTCGGACGAGAACAACGAGGAAAACCGAGAACCGTGCATGTTGCAAGAAAGATGAAAAGGAGAAACCAATCTTTCACATTCGCTCAGGTAAAAACATTAAAAAACTACTCACTCCTCTAGCGCCGCCTCTTCCCCTTTCCCCTTTTGTGATATCATGCTGTGTCATTCCTTGCTCCCAAAACCGTGAGATTGAAAAGAAAGAAAAGAGTGTCCTACCTTACCATGCTGACCGACTCCTGCCATCGCTCAACCACTTCTCTCTCTGCGTGCAATGAAATAGACGATCAAATTGCGTGCGCTTTCTTGCAAGCCGTTCTTCTCAAGCATACTCCAGAACTCGCTTTTCGAGTCGGCTTGCTTGTCAGCGTCTGATGGCCAGCTCATGTGCAATTGTGTTGCCAACTCGACGGATGATTTGCGCACTTCTGCATCTTTGGAGCGCAGACAAACGACTGCAAGACGCCCGGCGCGTTCACCCAAGTCTTTAGACAAAGGAGATGCAGAAGCGGTAGTCGATGCAATCAAAGCTGCCAGGTTGCGAAGCGCGAGGGCCATTGCCTTGTTCTTGCGCACCATACTCTCGTCCCCGTGCCTGGCCTGAACGGCTGCAACGGCCCCATCGAGCTCTTGCTCTTGTGTATCATAGTCTGCTTCTGCCACACGACGCTCGAGCCATTCTGTTATGGCCTTCTCGCCCTCATCGGGGTGGATCCTAGCCACAACATCGCTGGCGAGTGCTTCGAGATCCTTGACTAGCAGTCCTGAGCCTTCGACGTTCTTGCGTGCATCAAGGGCGCCAGTGAGAGCGCGGGAGTACCAGTGTCCAGCAGCGATCCACTTCCTATACGGCGGTTGCTGTGCGTTGAGAACGATTCTCATCACACTGGTGGCCTGTCTTCTCAGCTCTTGCGAGTGTCGCACGGCAGGGTTTGCTGCAGCATCGGAGGACTCAACAATGTAATCAAGGAGAACACTGCACAGGTCGTCAAAGCGTCTGCCTTCGCCAACTGAGCCAAAAATGTCCCCCGACTCGGATGCTTTTATCAACTCAAGCACCTTTCTAAAGCCGTGTGCATCAAGAGTGCGTCCTCGAATGCGTTCGATGCCCGACATCAGCAGCTTCCTAGAGCGCAGAGTCTCGGACTTGCTTTGTGGGCTCTGTGGTGGAGAGTCCTCTATTCTAGGCATCTCATCGCGGTTGGAGCTCTCGACCTGGCTGAACTCATTGACCGGCACCTCGCCCAACACGTTACGGGCATCTTGCGATTGACGCATCTTCTGTGCCTCTGATGCCTCTATGCCTTCCATGAATGGATCTTCATGAATCTGGAAAGCAGCCTCCTCGGAGGGAGGAGCAGCGGACTCGATTTGAGCAGCCGGGGCCAGAGTGGGCATGGGAGATGCTACAGCACTTGTGCGTTTCGGAGGGCTGACTTCAGGCTGAGGGCTGGGCCGGTGGCTGATTGTGATGGGTGAATCGTTTCTATCCGATGCCCGCCGCGTGTGTTGCGCCTCTGATGGTTGGGCGTCTGTTGTTGGATCGACGGTCGACAAGTGCGAAGCACGGCGCTCAAAGACGGGCGCATGCGCTCTGTGTACGGTTGGCAACTCCATAGTAAAGGTGTCGTCAGCGACCACAGGCAGCACACTGTCCACAGATGCCGAGCCATTCAATGTTGGTCTACGCAGCGTTGATTGTGGTGAAGTTGGAAGATGACTTCTGGTTGAGTTTGGGGAGGTCGGAAGGTGGCTTCTATGAGAAGTCGGCACAAAGGAAGCGAACTCATCTTCTTTTGGCACGACAGGCTCTTCTGCCTTGCTATCCCTGCTGGAGGGTCGAGTCCTGTTCGCAGCCGACCTCGGAGAAAGGTAAGACTGACGGAAAGGACTCATCGCTGGGCTACCTCCCTCGGTACGGGGCCTGCTTGCAGATGCGCTGATCGAGGTAGATGCAATTTCCTGTCGAGGGCTAGTGACAGGACTCTTGATAGAAGGTGTCTCGGGTCTGGCTAGCCTCCGACTTGCGTAAGGATCTGCCGTGGCTGGGCGAGCAATCTCTGGACGTCTGACTGGCCGCCTGGCGGCTCCGGACATCAGTGCATTGGGTCTTGCGTTGGTGGATGTGGAAGACGAGGTCGAAGCCGCAGATGGGACTCGAGCGGAAGCAGAAGCAGAAGCAGGAGGTGCAGTGGACGGTTGGCGGGTCGAGAGGTTGTTTGACGATTTTGATCTCGCAGTGGTAGGCGAGGTAGTAGCCATCGCAGAGTTGGGACGACTGTCAGCTTGAGCCTTCTTGCGCGCCGCTAGTATGGCATCTCTGACCGAGGATTTCGAGGCTGCACCTGCTCTACTTGCGGTAGATGTGCGAAGTGTCGAGGCGGCAGAAACAGAGGCGTTTGGATTGAGAGAGTGTTTCTCAAGAGCAATCTTTGCCTTGGGGTCAAGACTGTTCATGATGAGCTCGGCTCTGTTAGGCCAGACCTTGGCCAAGGCCCAGTATGTAGCTCTCATAGCCTCCTTGACCTTGGGCTGAGAGTCGTTGAGACCGTGTTTTACACACTTTTCGGCGAGCTCGAGGCCTCCTGTACTCTCAAAGTGAGACTTTGCGCTGGCCTGCCTACTGAGGATAGTGCGAAGCCAGCCGGAAGCAAAGGTTCTCGGCTGGACGTTCTTGTCCTGGCAGGCAACCCAGACGTGTTGCATGGTACGGATGTTATACGACACGTATTGGTAGATAGTGTCGACCGTCTGGTTGCCGTTCTGAGCAGCAATGTTCTTGGTAGCCGCACACATCTTGACAAAGGTTTGCAGGTAGATCTCGACCATTGGATCAAGAGCTGGACCCAAAGCCCTGGCTAGCTCCTGGACCAAGTAACATCCGTTGCTGGAAGTTGTTGTTCTCAGAGATGTAGCGACTTTGATGATGCCGGCTTGCATCTGTTTCATCGAAGACATGAAGAGAGTGTGATAATCGGTAGGAGCGTTTCCCTTCAGCAATCTCCGCATCTTGGTGACACTTTTGTCGCGATTGCCCCAATTCTCTTCACTCTCTCTGCCTTCGAAGTGGGGAAGCATATCACTGAATGTATCCTCGAGCTCTCTCTGCGAATGGACGTAGACGGGATCCATTGGAATCTCCTCGGGTGGTGGCGCACGAGCGGCTTCGCTATTGATGCTCTCGGCGAGATGCGGATCGAGAACAGGGAGGGAACGAGTGGACTGTGACATGTCTATTGAGGGCGCGGGTGCTTTGTCTGAATCGATTTGTGTAAGTATCTGAGATGCGATGCCTGTACGGACACCATGCAAGTTCAGTTGTTTCTTGAGGTCGGCTTTTGCACGGTCTGGGGCGTTACTACAGACTAGGCGTTAGACAAGCGGGCGTGTTGCGATGAGAGCAACTTACCGGAAAAGATCAACCAAAGCACCCTTTGCCGAATCGCGAACTGCGCCGTCGTGATCTTCGAGGTTTGCAACCATCAACGGCACGAAGCTCTTGAAGGGCAATGCTTCTTCGCGATTCATGCGCACAACCCAGTGCATGGCGGTATCCTTCGCTCGCACGTTTGCGCCAGGGATGACCTCGTCGCGGATGATGTTCTCGACGTCTTGAGGGCAGAAGTGCCAGGCATCGGCAAAGGCCTGCGAGGCAGCATTGCGGTGGTTCTCGCGAAGGTCGCCTAGTCTTTCCTGCAAGGCGACAAAGAGTTTGGGGGCGTGTTGGACAATGGCGGAGCCATCGGGGTCCTGGATCTTCAGGCGCTTAATGAGATGACCCAGCGTAGTGAATGCAGCGGTGGCGAGGGTGCTCGAGGCCTGCTGAGTCAAGGCGACACGCAGACATTCGAAGATGACGGGTTGGGCGGTGTCGGGGACGCGGTGGTGCTTGATGTCAGACTTGAGATTGTTCAGCTGCGTGAGCTTTGCATCTGAGGCGGCCGACGAGCGTTTGAGCGTCGTCAACAGTGTCTGGGCCTGCTGGTCCATGGCGGTGCAAGGCCAAAGTCGCAACGGGAATCGAGCGTCAAAGGTTGGGAGTCGAGGTCGGTTGGCGCAAGTTCTTGTCGCATACAAGATGAAAGCGCTTCACAACGACGGCTCGGGCGTCGCTGTTGTTTGTCTCCCCGCTTCGATAAACAACGCGGATAACTCGAACCTTGTATCCGTCTCTCGTCCTTCTCCCTTTGCTTTAGCCGCCGGACGCCCACTGCACCAGCCTACGCTACCTGTTTATCTTTGCAGAGTCTTGATTACTGCTGCCTATTGCTCTACCTCGAATCTGCTCATGTCTCTGTAAACGGATTCGCTCGCTGCTTCGCTCTTTGGAGACCTTTCCACATGACGCAACTTTTTGGTCGGCGTCTGTTGGCTTATCGCCCTTATCGCTCGCCGAGCTTTTCATTCTCACCACCCTCTGGAGATGCATTCATACCAACATCCTTCATACAACTATCTACTTATATACACACACAGCCACCATCATCTACGTGAATATAATTCCACCATCTACAACCTGGCATTGTCCTGTTATGTAATTACTGTCTGGGCCGGCCAGGAAAGACACGAGTTTGGCAACATCCTCGGGGACCGAGACACGACCCAGCGCAATCAACTCATCAGTGTACTTCTTGATCGTTTCTCCCTTCTTGATGATCTGGCCCAGGTCGTTTCCGCGCTTCTTGCCCAGTTCCTCATCGATGAGGTCCCACATGGCTGTTCCAACGATGCCTGGTGCATAAGAATTGACGGTAATGTGGTGCTCGGCCATCTCCATCGCATACGCTTGTGTCAGTCCTCTGACTGCCCACTTGGATGCCGAGTAGTGTGAGAGGAGAGCAAAAGGCTTGAATGCGACAATCGATGCTGCAGCTAGCAGCTTACAGGGTGCCTCGGCGGTAGCATTGCCCTGCGAGATGATCTGTCGAGCTGCAGCGCTGTAGCAGTTCTGTACACCGAAGACGTTGATCCTGAACATGCGTTCAAAATCCTCGGTCGTAAGATCTAGCAATGGCTTGACTTGAGCGATTCCAGCATTGGCAATCCTGCAACCGATTTGTCAGTAACTTATCCAGGTTTATGCATTTCGCAATGCTATCGTTCTACGAGTAGAAAAAGAAGCGAGTAGAGTGCATTGCATGAGGTGTTCGGCGCCTCGAAAAAGTTCGAGGCTACGATACAATTTTCAAGAACCCTATCGTAGCACCACAACCAGCAAAAGATAGCTCTCCCGGACAGGCTTGAACTGTCAACCTCTCGATAGCTGATTTGCCGAAGCAAATCTAACAGTCGAACGCGCTAGCCAATTGCGCCACGGAAGATGTGAAAGCTGGGCTTTCTGTGACTGTTGGATGCCGGATTTGCCGATCTGGGGTCAATATGAAATTTGCCGACTCCTGGCTGAGACGCTCAGTTTCGCAAAAGCTGCATCTCTTGCACATATGCACCAGGACAGGTGCTTCGATCTTGTCGAATGTCCAGATTGCGCTTGGCGAGACTAGACAGTTTCGAGGACTCGTTCATGTAAGGACATCAGAGGCTTGTCCACCTTTCGAGAAATCCTGGCTCTTTCACGACCTTCGAGTGGCATTGCAGGGATGAAAAAAAAAACAAGGAGAAATGAACCATCACCCGACTTACATTGCATTCAATGGACCAAGCTCTTTTACGCTCTTCTGTATGACAGATTCGACTTGGGAGAGATCCGAGACATCGCCAACAGCACCGACGGCGTTGACGCCTGCTGACTTGACTTGATTGACAACATCATCAATGCCTTGCTTGTTGGCTTCGACGTCGTTGATGCATAAATCGTAACCATCTTGGGCCAGACGTAGAGCAATTGCCTTTCCGCTGTCGCTAGCATCAGCATTGAACATCAGAAGGGACAGCGTGATGGTCAATTACATTCCACGACTCGCACCAGTGACAATGGCTGTTCTCTTGTCTTCTCGCTGCAAAGTACTCGCGAAAGTCCTAGTCTGCGACAGGTTGTAGGCGACCCTGGCCGAAGCGGCAGCCTGCTTGATAGCTCTGGTATTGAGTCTTGCTACCATACTGAATAAGTTTAGAGGGAACGACGAGGAGAGGAGGGGCGGTTGACAGGTATGATGCAGAAGTAGTCTGAGGTTTGAGAGCTGGTATACGAAAAGACAAAGACAGGAGAACAAGAGCAGAGCGAGTGTCAGACAAATAGGTTCACGGAGAGCTGGATGGATGACAGCTGAACAACCCCTCCCCTAGAAGCATTCGAGGATTGACAGGGCTCATGGACGGAATTGATCCTTTTCGGGATACTGGACTGGTAAAGGCGGAGGATGTCAAATGCATGCCCCGCAGCTTGGCTGCTATGTTGGAGGACATGCGGAACTGCGGCAGGAAGACGATGATCCGGTTTCGTCAGAGCTCGTGGTATGTTTGTCCGAAGGACGAGAGTGACGAGCGAGAGAGAAGACTCATGCGGGGTAGCACCTGTGTGGTTGGCTAAGGAGCATCGAGAGGGAGAAAGGAGAAGGTAAAGCGAGCCCTCAGATTAGATAAGGGATTTCGGGCTATCAACAAAGCGCTTGCAGGTCGCGTTTGTTTGTGTCAGTGACAATTGTTGCATTCAAGACGCAAAAATGTCAGGCATTGGAACAGCGGCGAGCAGTCGCAATTTGAGTCTGACAGAAGAGCTCGAAAGGCTCGAGCAGTCGATTACCTTGACGCTGCAAGGCATGTTAATGTCGTGGTGCGACAGACCGGGCCAAGGTTGACTGGATGAACAGAAATCGACCACAACTTCAGCAAGGCGCATCGCATCGTGACATCAAGCATTCTACCCGTTGTAGATCAATACGCCCAGCACTCTCGCGATGTCTGGGAAGGCTCTCGCTTCTGGAAGCAGTTCTTCGAGGCATCAGCCAATGTTTCCTTATCAGGATACCAGGAAGGCGCATTAGAAGAAGACGCGAGCCACAACGACACGACTGCCCAAGACACAAGCTACGACGAGCTATCTGCCGACGACGTTGCTGAGAGGACCATTACGCCCACCGGTCAAGACTACGGCCACGACTACACCCAAGACGATGAGACGTCCATCATCGACTCTCCTTCCAACACGACCGGTGTCCACAGCACTCCACAGATCAGGACCAAGACCAAGCACTTTGCTTCTCCCTCGCCAGCCAAGCCATCGTCGGCCCAAATCAACACGCCGATGCGCGACGATTCCAACCTGCATTCATCGTCTCCATTCGAGCCCCCGTCGGCCTACCAGCCCTCGACTGCCCAGCGCCAACAGAACCCCGATCCTCTGATGCACCGTATCATGGACCGCAACTTCCGTATCCAGGCCACTCCACACACTGCTCGCAAACAAGCCCGTCCCGCCACGACCGACACCCCTGCAACTCAGACTCAGACTCAGACACGTACCCGCAACTTGTTTGCTGACAGCAGTCCCATGAGCAGTCCCGAGATGGCTGCTCCTCAACTTCGCTCCGATTTGTTTTCTCCGCAAAAGTCTCCGAGAAAGGCCCTCCAAGCTCCACACACTCCCGGTATCTCCGTCCAGACTCCCGGCCGTGATCTTATGACGAGCACTGGCCGCGCCCTGTTCACCGACACCAAAGACAGAACCACCCGCACCCTCTGGGACCAAGAATCTGACAGCGACGATGACTTTAGTATCAGTCCTCCAAAGACCATGCAGTTTCATGTCCCTCAATCTCGCCTCATGCAGACCCCGGCTCGAGAGGCGAGTAGGATCATTGTTGACGACTTGTTGGCCACTGCTGGCGCTGATCGTACTGAGTCTATTGAAGGTGACAGTGTCCCAGATATCAGCCCTAGTTTAGTCAGGCGCAAGTGGGATGATGACGATGACACGTTCTAGATGCCAGTGTTGGAGACACGCTTTGATGCAATATTTGTCTTCACATAACAAACTTCTGCTTGATACTACTATCAGCCCAAACCACCTGACTAGTTAACATAGTCGCTATCCCAATAAACCTCCGTCCAATACGCCATGCAAACATGATCTCATCAAATAATACATTCTGTTCTCTCAATTAGAAGAAGAGCAACTCATCATCGCGCCAGCCATTGTTTAGCAACGCGGCATGGCAACTTTTCTCAAGTGCTTCAGGTCCACAAATCAGCACCATTGCTTGCTCGGTCGGGTCAAGCTTGAGTGCTTCTTTAGTAGCATGCTCAGCAAGGAGTGGTGCAGCGATACGTCCTCTCAGACCATCCCAGTGGTCAGGAGCTTGTGTGAGCGTGTACAGGAGCTTTGCCTTGTGTTCGTTGTCCTTGGCATAGCTGTCAAGCTCGTTCTTGCACAAAATGTCTTCGACAAGGCGGTTGCCGTCGAGCAACGTACACTTGGTCTTGTCGTCAGCATCCTGCATGACTGCACGGAATACCTGGTAGATTGGCGTGACTCCTGACCCGCCGCAAATCATGACGAATTGCGAGATGCGTCGCTCAACACCGTTGATGGCACAAAGACCTTGGCTCAGATACTGAAACTTGCCAATCGGTCCTTTAAAGTCGACGAAGTGTCCGATGGGCAGAGATTCCAGAGCTTGCGACATCTTTCCTCCCTCTTGTTGGCCATTCTTGAAATACACTTTGATCAATATGTCAACAAAGCCCTTTTCGGTTGTTTCAGAGATTGGTGTGTAAGAACGGATGATGGCCTCGCGTGTGACCGGATCGCGTAAACGTATCATGAGGTGCTGACCAGTGGGGAGGCCAAGTGTCTGATCCTCGGTTTCAAGCTTGAATCTGAAGACGCGACTGTCCCAGGACACCGTGGTCTTTGATTGCAAGATAGCCCGTTTCCATGTTCGCGGATGCAAGAAAATTTCCGAGGGCGTCGCGTTTTCGTCTGGCTGTACTTCCTCGCCGCTCAACGCTCGCTTGCCCTCCTCATCTAGCGTACCAATGTGATATGTTGGCATCATGGCTTTGGCGGTCTCACTGTGAATGCCCATGAATTCGTCAGTGCTGTCCAGTCCAGCTGCTGAAATAATGCTTTGGGCGCCTCCGGGGTGACCTTCCATAAATGCTGTGCCATCGTAAACTTCACCATTCACAACGAACCATGGTTCTTTTTCGGTGTCGTGTTTGCGTAAGTCGTCAATAGTAATCTTCTTGTCGATTCCGTCCTTGGTCATCTTGACATCTGCCGCGGCTTCTGTGACAGGTTCTGGGGCTTCTGAGCCACCAAGCTGCTCACCCCAGTAGCCATTGGCGAGGTTGCCTCCTAGCGTCTTTACTCGTTCCATCCAACCGCCAGGCATCAGAGCGGGTTGTGTGGGGTGCTCGAAGCGCAGATAGTCGTTCTCTCGGTGGATGGCAATGCGATACCAGGGATTGTTCATCATACCAAGAACACTCCAGTACATGTCGCGAGGCTGAACGTTCATGCTCTCATCCATGGCTCGGCACATGATGTCTTTTGCGTCTTTCAAGTCGTCAACCGAGATGTCGATATTCCAGAATGCCCAGGAGAAACAGCTTTCTCTCCATTCCATGTCCAATCTTCCACCATATAGATCGACAGGACCTGCTTCCCGATATCTGTCTTCGGCATAGTCGACGTTGGCAAGACGCCAGCTCTTGCCTTTATCCAGTGTGACCTCGACACGAGTGATTCGTCGACCACCACCACCGTAAGCGTATCCCTTGACTCGGTAGTTCTGTGGCGCACCGACGATACACAGTTGCTCTTCGTGGACCGGGTGTGCCATTGCGGAGTTTGTCGACAAGTCGTAGATGGCATATCTCTCGTCCATCCACCAGTTCTTATCATTCGCAGATTCCTCCGGCGAGACGGTTGTTGGTAGGACTCGGTTGTCGTAGATGTGGTACCAGTTGTCACTTGGCTTGTCGGTAATGATGAGCTTCTTGAGCCACTTGACACTGCGACCTCCAATCTGACCAGGGATGATGGCTCGTAGAGGCTTGCCGTGATCTGGTGTCAACATTTCGCCGTTCATCTTGTAGGCCAGCATCATGCCCCTGTTAGGATCCATCGCCCAGTTGAGCTTGACTGAGGTGCCATAATATCCGTTGGGCTAGGTTGATCAGTACGACTATTGATTGAGGGGCGATAGTTTCAGCTTACCAGTTTGTCGGCACCTTCCATGCACACGTATCTCGCTCCTCTTTTCAATCCAGTCTTTTTCAAGATCTCGTGCATCATGACACCAGTCCACAACGCATTAGAAACACCAGCAGCACCCCACGAGAAACCCTTGGTCTTACGAACAACGTTTTGCTCTTTTCGTCTGTTACCAGCACAGACTAGTGTCACAGGACATGTGACTTGATCGTATTCTCGTACAAGGTCCTTGAACTTGATTGTGATGGGCTTCTCGACAAGTCTAGCACTCTTTAGTGTTGCATTCTTCAGAAGGTGAGACTAGTCCTTACCCTTCAACTGTAAACTCCCAGTCTGGGATTTCCTCATCGTGGACTTGAGGCACTGGGCCATGGTTTCTTACGTAGAACAGTTCCGGACTGGTCAACCAACCTTCATCGTACAGAGCCGTGAGAGGAGCTTCAGAATTGAATGGATGTGCTCCCGTCAGTCGAATTAGTCTAGAGTCTCGTGGTAGCCATCCATCGGGCGTTTTATGATCCAACGGATTGATTTCGGTGGGCGGACGTGATGGTGGAGGTAGAGCGAAATCTGTCGCTGCTACCTTGCTGGTGGACCTTTCTGTATCACTCAAATCCGAGTCCGGTGGTGTAGGAGGAAAGTCTGCAGATACTCGTCGCAGATGCACGCGTTCCTCTTCAGTCGCTTGGACAGTGGCCATTCTGACAATCTGATTTTGCAAGAGTGCTGTTATTTTTTGTGGAACACTCAAGGGGACGGACAAGAGAAAGTGAGGAGAATATGGTAGGTATGAATCGGAGTCTGTTTTGGCTTTGATTGTGCAACGAGAACGATCTACGAGATCGAATCAAAGCGAGATACTCCGGAGAAAGGCTGACCACGAGAAATGCCTACATTCTGAACGCCAAGCTAGGTCAAAGGCTTCACATTCGTCATATCGGCATGTCTAGACATGCTCTGGGCGGAGAAGCAGAATAGGAGCCTCATTAAATTACGATAGACAAGTCACCGCGGAATTGGGGCAATGGCGCATTGTTGCGACCCGGTTCAGTGGAGATACCGCTGTCAGCATCTTTTGTGGGATGTGGAGTGGTTGAGAATGGTCAGAGATAAGGTCGTCTCTTTCCGGAATAGCGTTGAGAGCGAGAGCCAACATGCTGTCCAGTCCGATGCACCCGTTTTCGAGATGGGAGTCTACATGACGGTCCTGTACAAGCAATTGCTTCTCCCGTGTCCAGATATGAGCCTTCAAAGAGACAGTTAAAGGACCAATCGTCCTCCATCAGCTTATCAGCGGTATGTAGTTGAGCAAGTGAAGTCGAAAAAAGACTCTACGCTTAAAGGCGACTTGTTTAATCGGCCTGCTGTGATTGGCTGGCTAAAATCTTGTCAGGGTTCTTTGCTTCTGGCAGCGAACATCCCACCGATCCCTTTATCGTGCTTATCAGTGCTGTGCGGCTCCACGTTCAAGCACCCGTTCCCACCCTAGACGATCTCTTCCGAGGAGAAAGATGCTGGTGTCGCTGCGCAAATGCATTCTGTTTGGTAATGCGGAGGTGTCTGTATGGCCATGTCCCGCAAATGCTGACCATGGTGTTGCTTCTCCGGCCGCGGCAGATGTTTATGCCATGGCATTTGCTGGGCTTGCATGCGCCTCCGTTGGTGGGGAAGTTGATACCATGTTGATAGATAACTCAATGTGGCAAGGCAAGTCCATAAACATCCTGGTTTCCCTTCTTTACCTTTAGATCTTCTATCTTGTGATACATTTTGTTTTTAACATACCCAATCCTTCGCCAGCGTCTGCTGTGCTTATACTATTAATATCCTATTTGTGTCGGTTGCTTCCAGCATACCATTCTCAACATGAGTAACAGCGAGTGGAACGATGCCGAGGCGAATCTTCTCCCTGAGAAGGTCGAGAAGCTGGAACAGAATGGCGAGCTGCCCAAAGATACCAAGAGACAGCGAATTGTGGTGGTAGGACTCGGCATGGTTGGTGTTGCATTCATGTAAGTGTTGGGTATTGGGCCTTTGAAGCTAGGGAGCTCTAAACTGACATTTCCATTACAGAGAGAAACTCATGAAATACGATGTGAAACGACGAGAATATGATATCATCGTTATCGGAGAAGAAGCACATCTTGCATACAACAGAGTTGGCTTGACCAGCTTTTTCCAACACCGAGAAGTCGAGAACCTTTACCTCAACCCAAAAGAATGGTATTCATCAATGCCTGAGGGCTCATTGAACTACCATCTCAACACCAAAGTCACATCAATCAATTCGGCGGAAAAGAAGGTTGAAACATCACAAGGAACGACAGTGCCATACGACATTCTGGTTCTCGCAACCGGCTCCGATGCAGTACTACCCCGACACACCCCTGGACACGATGCGAAGGGTGTATTCGTATACCGTACGATTGAAGACTTGGAGAAGCTCATCTCATACTCGGCCACGAAGACCGGATCTGTTGGTGCTGTGGTCGGAGGTGGTCTGCTCGGCCTTGAAGCCGCCAAAGCCATGATGGATCTTGAAGAGTTCAGCAAAGTCAAGCTCATCGAGAGGAATCGATGGGTGTTGAGCAGACAACTCGACGGAGACGCCGGTGGTATGGTCGTCGAGCAAGTTCGAGATCTGGGCTTGGATGTACTTCTCAGCAAAAGAGTCGGAAAGATCAACGTCGACAGCGATAACAGCGTCACTGGTGTGACTTTCGAGGATGGCGAGCAAATGGACTGCACGTGTATCTGCTTCGCCATCGGAATCAAGGCTCGCGATGAGCTCGCTCGTGCGGCTGGCATCAAATGTGCAGACAGAGGTGGCGGTATCGTCATCAACAACGATCTCTCGACCTCTACACCGGACATCTATGCCATTGGAGAATGTGCCAGCTGGGAAAGCCAAACATTTGGTCTTATTGCGCCCGGTGTCGAGATGGCCGACGTTCTTGCCTTCAACCTCACACAAGCCAAGGCTCACGCTTACCGACAATTCAAGCGACCGGATTTGAGCACCAAGCTGAAGTTGCTTGGAGTCGAAGTTGCCAGTTTCGGTGACTTCTTCGCTGACCGAGATGGCCCGCAATCGCTCCCTGTCAGACGTGGTGCTGGAAAGAAGGAAGGCACCACCGACCAGAAGGACCAAGTCAAGAAGCTCACCGACGGCCCCGCCCCACCTCCAGTCAAAGCTCTCACCTACAAAGATCCATTCACCCAAGTTTACAAGAAGTACCTCTTCACGACAGATGGAAAGTACCTGCTTGGTGGTATGATGATTGGAGACACCAAGGACTATGTCAAGTTAGTTCCTATGGTTAAAAACCAGAAGCCTCTCGAGGTCTCTCCCAGCGAATTCATCATTGGTGCTAGCAAGGGCGACGACGATGCCGACGATCTTGCCGATGACACTCAAATTTGCTCATGCCACAACGTTTTGAAGGGAGACGTTACCAGAGCCGTCAAAGATGGGACCTGCAAGACTATCGGCGATGTCAAGGCATGCACCAAGGCAGGTTCTGGTTGTGGTGGCTGTATGCCCCTCGTTCAGACCATCTTCAACAAGACCATGGCTTCCATGGGCAATGAAGTCAAGAACCACCTGTGCCCACACTTCGACTACTCGCGTGCCGATCTCTTCAACATCATCTACGTCAAACAACTGAAGACTTTCGAAGAGATCATGAAGCATTGCGGAAAGGATCCCGAGTCATCGGGCTGCGAAGGTTGCAAGCCAACTATTGGAAACATCACTGCCTCACTCTTCAACAAGCACATTCTCGAGAAGGACATTCGTGGTCTCCAAGATACCAACGATCGTTTCTTGGCCAATATCCAGCGCAACGGCACATTCTCTGTTGTCCCTCGTGTTTCTGGAGGTGAGATCACCGCTGACAAACTCATCATCATCGGTACCGTCGCCAAAAAGTTCAACTTGTACTGCAAAATCACTGGTGGTCAACGCATAGACATGTTTGGTGCTCGCAAACAGGACCTTCCACTGATCTGGCAGGAGCTGATCGATGGCGGCATGGAATCAGGACACGCCTACGCCAAGTCATTGCGCACTGTCAAGTCCTGTGTTGGAACGACATGGTGCCGCTTCGGTATCGGTGACTCTGTCGGTATGGCTGTGCGTCTCGAAGAGCGCTACAAGTCCATTCGTGGACCTCACAAGATCAAGGGTGGTGTCAGTGGTTGTGTGCGTGAGTGCGCAGAAGCACAGAACAAAGACTTTGGTCTCATCGCCACCGAGAAGGGCTTCAACATCTTTGTTGGTGGCAACGGTGGTGCAAAGCCTAGACACAGCGAGCTTTTGGCCAAGGACGTGCCTCCAGATGATGTTATCCCCATCCTCGACCGCTACCTTTCGTTCTACATCCGCACTGCCGATAAGCTACAAAGAACAGCTCGTTGGATCGAGAACCTTCCTGGAGGTATCAAGTATCTGCAGGAAGTCATCCTTGAGGATAAGCTTGGTATCTGCGCGGATCTCGAACAGCAGATGGAACAGCTCGTGGGTTCGTTCTTCTGCGAATGGACAGAAGTCCTTAAGTCGCCTGATCGTATGAAGGAATTCAACCAGTTCGCCAACACCGATGAAGGAGTACAGACCGTCGAGGATGTACAGGAACGTGACCAACACCGCCCTACATACTGGCCCAAGGATTCCATCACAACCGATTTCCGCGGTACAAAGTGGACCGATCTAGCGTGGCAACCTCTGGCAAAATCCGACCAGTTCCAAGATACTGCAACAGGCAGCTCGTTGGCTGTCAAGCGTGGCGATACACAATTGGCAATCTTCAAGGTCAAGGGTGTATACTATGCCACACAGCAAATGTGTCCTCACAAGCGGGCATTCGTGCTCAGTGACGGTCTCATTGGCGATGATATGAAGACAAACAAACTGTGGGTCAGCTGCCCCTACCACAAGCGCAACTACGAGCTCAAGGGCGACGATGCTGGCAAGTGTGGCAACGACGAGAGTGTCAACATCGCTACCTTCCCTGTGGAGGCTCGCGAGGATGGAAACGTTTACGTCAAACTACCACCTGTTGAGGAGCTTGATTCGGTTCTGGGAACTAGCAACTTCGTTGTCAAGAAAGACAACGAGGAGAAGCCTTTCGAGAAACTCGACAAGAAGATCCTCAAGGGCCAAAAGGGCAAGTTTGTCAGCCACTTGGAGAATGGCATGGGTATGAAGGCCAAAGCAAATGCCATCCTTGCTGGTGGTGAGGGCGGCGGTATGGACTGGTAGGCGGTCTGTAGATGATTTGACGAATAAAGCATTAGACGGTGTTTTTGGATAAGGACTAGGGCTGCGAGATATCACCTTTTGTATAGTTACACCTCATATGACAAACTTCAACCTAAAATAATCCTCAGTGTCTTTGATGTGTTCCTACGTTGTGAACTTGTAAATTGACAAGGACTAGGAGCAGTCGAGGTTCAGGACGGGCTCTTTCCCTGTAGGATGAGGAAAGCTACGGATATACACGAGATTTGTCATAACTGTCATCTCATGCACATACGGAATGGAAGCAGTTGTGGCACATGATGATGACCATGTAATTAACAAACGAGTCCACTATACCAGTGATCTCATTACGGTGAAACGGTTTAGGCAGGCAGATTCGAGGCAAAGTGGTGACGGTCTTCTCAGATAAGATCGAGTCAGATGAAGAAAGTGCGCCCAGTCCGGATAGGGGAAGAGCGGTTGCAAGACACTGCTATTCAAACATAGGCAGTTGGCTGGAGGGTTAGCAAGACAGTCATCGACATGAACCAAGATACTAAGCGAGTCATCACTAATTGCAACATTCAAGCAGACGATGAAGAAGATACAAAAAAAGCGACTTTTGGTTAGAGAGCCGAGTGGATTGGTATATAAAGCTGGCGTAAAACAATGGATCAAAAAAATCAAGGCTAAAGTCTTCGAACAGGGGTATTTTCTTTTGGAAAAGAGGCTGGAACAGCAGGACAGTACAGTGAAAAGCAAGAACAAAAACAAAAACGACGAAAAAAAGACGGCAATGATGAGGAAGAGAGGGGATATGAAACATAGCCCCAATGGTATGTAGCAAAGTACTCTCAAGATGCCGGTAAAGATAAAATAGCAGAATAGGGAACGTCAGGCGGTCGGATATCATTTGCGTGGGAAAATCAAGAAGCAAGAAGAGAATCGAAAAACTCCAGGGTAAACTCCCCTTCTCCCTGGGGTCGGAAAAGACATACATGGTCTGTAGAATCAAATCAAAATCATTGCGGAGGCCCTATAGGAGCCGGGTATCCAGAAGCAGATGCAGTAGCAGCAGCAGAACTCGAAGGACGCGAGCCAATCGGGCCATGTGTAGATGACGACGACGATGCGGACACGTTGCCGCCATGGGCATTGACAACCTCGACAGAAATCGAGGCTGACCGGTTGGCGTTGGTATGGTAGTGGGCATTGCTAGAGGCGACGTCGCCGCCTAGCCCGGGTATCAAAGTGGTGTTGAGCGAAGATGTGGAGCCATTACGCCCGGCGCCAAAGGGGAATTTGCTTTCATAAGGTGTCGACGAAGTGAGCGACGCCGATGAAGTGGCTGGTCGGCTGCCTGCCGCAGCCAGAGTTGCCCATCCGCCGTTTGCCTGATTGTTGGCACTTTCAGGTTCGACTTCGGGGGCATTGTCGTTCCAAGGATTGCGATAGCCCGATTCTCGCGATTCCATGCTTTGCAGCGAGGCCTTGGAAGCATTGTTCGAAGCATGCTTGAACAACGAAGATGCAGGAGAGTTCGAACTGTTCTTGCGCCTTTCAAGGAAAGACGAGAAAGACGACATACTGCCCGGCTTCCTGAGTCTATCGAAGATCGATCGATGTCCTTCACTACTCTCCCCACTGCCGAAATGAGTACGTGTGGGTGACTCGGCCACGACAGGTGGTTCCGCACGCTGCAGAAGCTTGGAGTCAAAGTATGGCATCGAGTCTTCGAAAGAATCAGACTTCGGTCGAGGAATGGCACCCTTCACCGTGCTTGCGCTTAGGCCGTGAGAAACCAAGCCAAGGACCAGGAAATCAATAGCATCCTTCAACCCGCCAGCGTTGTTGCGTGTATAGGTAAGAAGGAGATTCTCAACTTCGATGTCTTCATCGCCAATTCTCTCGTGCTTTGGCTGTTGGACGATGACTTCGACAACGTACTGGTCTTTGAGCTTCTGCAGAACATCATCGTGGAACTCTGCAGATACAAGGAAATTGCGAAGCTCGACTGTGCTGGGAAATGAGATATCATGACTCTCAGGGACCATGCCCAAGAACTCGTCCACAGCTTGGGGTACTTGATACTCAGGCCCAGACACGGTGATGACATCGCTTGCCTGCTCTGTTCCAGGAAAAGTGATCTTGCAGTTCCATTTTTTCTCAAGCTCCTCAATCTCAGGCATGCGAGCGACCAGTTCGCGGTGGTACAGTCTGTCGACGACGACTTGCTCGGAAACGTACTCGGCGTCGACTTTCTCTACCATATCCATGATCTCCTGCTTGACGAGCTCAAGGTTGTCGGCATTCCTTGCAGGGGTACGACAGATGACATTGTCGACCTTGACATCGTCATCATCTTTGCCAATGCCCCCACGATCCATAGCATTCGAGAACTTGACAAACACAGAGTACTTCTTCATGATGCGCTGGATGTGTTGACCGCCAATACCGATGATACGCTTGTGGTATTGATCTGGAACGTGGAAAGAGATGGAAGCGGGCATCTCCAATTCGACCAGATCGAGACCATTTTTGGTAGCCTCGTATTGAGCACCGCGCACGTCGATATAGAAGTTGTACTCGTTGAAGCCATCGAAGACAATTTGGACGTTGCTCTGGCTCATGATCTTGTTGATCTTGCCGTTCTTCTTTCCGCTCACAAACTCTTTGTGTTCGTTGGCAAGCTCAACCTTGACCCGCAAAGTCGAGTTGGCCTTCTTGACAAAGGGCAGCGAGTTGATGATGGTCATGGCGGCCTTGACCGAATCGTCACTTCCATTGATGTGGAAGTTGAGCTTTTCGAAGTTTATCTCGGCGCCGGAGTTGATGCAGATGTCGGGAAGCATGGCGCGGATATCGGAGGGCGTGGGCTGCCTTTGCATAGGGTCTAGTTGAGTCAACCACCATGAAGCGCTGTAAAACTGGCCAGCCAAGGACATAATGTCGCGCACAGTACGCTCGACGTTCAAAATATCAGTCGCCTGCACGCGCAAGAGGCCACTGTGGTTGCCCAGTGGAGGCAGAAGAACATAGGAGCCGTTCTGCTCAACAATCTTGCGAATCTTGTCTAGTCGCTCGAGCAGGATGTAGTCGACCTTGCTTGTTGTGATAGCCACATCCTTGACAAATGTCTTTGTCGTCAGGACCAGATCTTGAAGGCGTCTTTTAGCTTGCATGATGTTTTCTTGACTTTCGCCTGTGATAATGATTTCGTCTCTGGCGCGTGGATAGGAGCCGGCAGGACTATAACCGAAAATTCCGGGGAACAGGGGCGGGAAGTAGATGGCAGTACCGGTAGCTGACTCGATGAGCTTGATGTTACGGCGGTGTCGGCCACAAATAAGGGTGTGGAGGGAGAGCTCGAGCTTGATCGTGTCAACTTGTCGCATGAGCTACAATGGCTGTCAGCACGTGGATAAGATGAGTCGGGGCAGGTCTGGATGGACGTACGATTTGGTCGATCATGATCAAGATCCTGGTCTTCGCATGCTCGCAACACTCCATGTCTCCAAAGATCATGAGACGCAACCTGTTCTCGACGAGACTGTCTATGGTACCGTGAATGCTGGCCGAGTCGACGTCCATAGGGCGAGGGTTCAACAGGAAGATGTCGGCTTTGGTGCGGTCCGAAATGTCGTCCATATGTCTCAGAATGTCGGTGCGTACGCCTTCGGTGTTGGGGACCATGATAAGGGTCGAGTCCACATCGACAGTAGCAGAGCGCTGTCTCGAGTCAGCGGGGTGCTCTGTTCAGCACGTCTTCAGCCTCGTGTACCTACCAAGGTGATGGGAGTCTCGTTCAATATCTTTGCGCGCATCTTGTATACCAAATCCGAATCGCCAGAAAGGCAGACGTTTGTGACGAGGGTGTTCAGCGGACCTCGCTGCATGCCGGGGACAGGCTTGGGTCTGGCCGATGTGACGGTGGCGTGGATCTGGGCGTTGCTGGCTTCGGTGATAACTTTGCACAGGGATCGCAGGTTGTCGACATTGCGGGCGTGGACAGGGAGCTCGTGGTTCGGCGGTGGAGAATCGGGGTTGTTCGGCTGAGGATGGGTCCAGCGGGCGTAAGCTCCAGGGCTGGCGTAGATGACCGAGTCTGGGTCTGGGCCACTGAGGTTGGAAGCAAAGGGTATGTTGAAGGACAGGTTGACAAGATGGCCGGGGACCTGTGGATTTGGCTGCATCTGGTGCTGGGTAGCCATGTTCCGCTTGATGTTGGTCGGCGGCATGGCCATGTCCTGGTGGTGCGGACGGCCAAAACCCATTGCAGGAGTCATCTTGTCCCAACCATGGCGTGCTTGGCCGGTAAAGTTGGAGATCTTGTGCATCGGAAGAGACGGGGGTGTGGAGGAACGAGCGTGAGGGTTTGTGTCAGATGGACGTCGAGGCTGGAGCAGCACTCAAACAAGGACTAGGAGCAGTCAAGATCCAGAAGTCGAGTCAAACACGGGCGCCCAAAGAGCCCGCCAGTATCGATAGAGACAAGCCAACCGGAAAAGACTCGTCGTATGTTGCAATCCTTAACGGACTAAGTTCACTGTCGTCGTCGTCTCGTCGTCTCGTCGACTCGTCGATTTTCCACACGATCGGGAAAGCGCGTACCACAACAACTGGGGGCGCCAAGCTCACTCACGTGCGTGCTTGCTTCCTCCCGAAAGAACGAGTCGACAACAGGTTTTGAGCCTGCTGCCACGAGGCAATGAGGGGATCCAGAAACCTTGCACATATTCGCTTTCGTGTTGTACACGCCTTGTTTACACTTGGTTGTTTGGAAGTTGGCACATCTCTATTGCTTTGCCATCTCGTCTATCATTCTCCCCGTCTCCTTAAACGCTCCACACCCGATGCCGCATCAATATCCAACTCTTCTGACCTCTGCTGCTTCTTCGCCGTAGCGTGGCCCGGCTGCTGCATATCCACCTGCGCCTTGACTTCCATAGCTATACCTCATATCCACAGGACGTCCATATTCAGGCCCTGGTACCACGCTTACCGCCCTCATTGGTGCCGGAGGAGGTGCCATCGTAGATGCACGACCTCCTATCTCTGCAGCTCGAATGTAATCGGCCTGCGGTGCCATGCTCGGTTGTCTTGACATGTATCGCACTGGCTCCATCTCAGGATGTACACTATACGCCCTTGGCGCATATCCTACAGGTGTTGCAGACTCGGGTGGATATACTGATGCTCTCGGTCCTGGGGCATCTCTGATGTACACTGGTCCCGCAGCCTCCTCCCGATAGTACTGTGGCTCGGGAGCGCGGGAATATTCTCGCTGTCTGTAGGCGCGATAGTCGGTAGGTGCGCTTTCTGCTTGCTCGACCACTCTTCGCACAGGCGGAGGAGGCGGTGGCATTCTCATTCCGTGCTCGTCCTCGTAGACACTGTGTGCAGACTGGCTCGCGTACATGACAGACTGTCTACTCGGCGCACGCTCATACATCGACTCGATTTCTGGGCGCAGCTGAGGTGCGACAGACATCCTAGGCTGTGGTTCGGGCTCGTTCGCATAGTATCTGTGGCCATATTGATCCACGACAATTCTTCGGGCAGGTGGCGGAGGTGGAGGTGCCATCATGGGTACTGGTCCCTCTCTGGCAGCTCGAAGGTGTGGTGGAGTTACAGATCTTTCCGAACGCATATACTGCATTTGCGGAGTTCTCATGGCCTCCTCGCCATACCTAGGCGCTCTTTCGGGGAAAGGCTGTGACACGGTGCGGTAGCCAGCGGGAGACGATATTCTGGCCATAGGAGACATGGGACGGTGTGCAGCATGGAGACTGGCTACACGACGCAGGTCTTGGTCATCTCTTCTAGGTCTAGCATATCCAGCAGGGGAGGAAACCCTGATGACAGTAGGAGAAGCGATACTATCCATGCCATAATGCCCGGCTGGAGGGTGAGGAGGTGGAGGCTCCTGGTAATAGGCTTGTCTCGGACCTGTGACTATCTCAACGTCTGGTGGCAGCTGGTACGGGCGGGTGCGTGATGGTTGCAGAGCAGCGGGTGCAGCGAACGGTGGTGGTGATACAGGTTCGGGCTTGATATAAGGCTCAGGCGACGGAGCGCTGGGCTTGGGGCGGCTTTTGCGAGCTTCTTTCGCTTCCCTGTCAGCCTCTCGCTTCCTCTTCTTTCCCTTTCCTCTTTGTTTCTTGAAAGCACCAGCAGGACTGGTCTGAGCGGAATTGCGAGGCGAAGTGGTTGAGTCGTCGGACTCAAATTGCTGGCGATAGGAGCTGGTGGATTGGTAGGCATAAGGTGAAGCGGGCAGGGTGGGCGCTGAGGGGTAGCTTGTCTGGGACTGGTTGAGGCCAGGGGGTTTGACCATAGTGAGAGGCGAGACTCGAGCAGGTTGGGGTGCAGCGAGCTGAGTGAGGTGGCTGGTGACGACGGGTGCTTGAGGCGACGGGATGTGAGCTTCCTGAGGCACGAACTCACTGCTGTCTGTGTCGTCGCTTAGCTGAGTCACGTAGAGATACTGACCGTGTCACTTACCGTCATCCAGGTCCATTGCGTCGGCATCGGCATCAGGCCCGCTGAAAGCGTTGGCATCTGGAGGTGAGTATTCCTCCGAGTCTTCTCTTTCGGCGTCGTAAAGAGCCTCGGTGTCAAGGTGCTCAAGAGTCTGCGAAGATTGGTGCTGCTTGTCATGGTGTTCAACGCCAACAGGATGCTGCTTGGAAAGAGGAGCACTACTTGCCGGACCTGTTGCTGCTTTATTCTTTGGCGAGCCCTCTTCTGACGACCAATCGTTCGCCTGGCTAGAGTAATACGAATTCTCGTCGAATGAATCACTCGCTGCAGTTTGAGCGTTAGCAGGAGGCTTTAGACCTGAGATGGGTTTGACCAGCTCGAGCGCTTTTTCAAAAGTCTCGGTCAGATTGATGAGGGGTGCCATGTCTTCCTGATTCTTGAAGAACGAAGTGTGTCTGCGCTGGTCTGCCGTATCCTTGAGCTGTCTCTCAATGCGCTGTCTCTTCAAATGTGTCTCTGCCCTTATCAAGTCCTCTGACTTTGTCAACAGAACTGGATCAATACCGCTCTTGGTAACTGTTGTCCCTGTTGCCGTAGACGTGTTCTGTAAGAAGGCTTGCGCGTTCCCCAGACGAGCAGCATCGACAGCTCCGTAAGACGGATTGTGCATTGTCTGTTCACTGCTTGAGGCATTGAAAAGGCCAGGTAGCTGGGAAGCTGTGGCATAGCTGGCAGTAGATGACGGTCCGGCAGGAGGTTGAAGCCGCTGTCTCACAGCAGCTGGCAGCTTGAAATGCGCATGTTTGTCTGCCAGGACAGTCTCTTTCAACTGTAACCACTGGTCGTAGAATGCAGCTTGTACATGTTGCTCCGCGACAGCGGGCCTGTAGCCATTCACCTGCGCCGAAGACATGACGAGAAGACTATATCCTGTTTGCGAGCGTCGAACAGCAATATCACTAGTAGCAATGGTACTATGCGAGCGTCATGCCTATGCGATCTCTAGTGATAGTGAATGAAGAGCACGCGTGTTGTTTGAGTAAGAGAGAGGAAACAAGATTTCGTGATGAAATTGTGAGATCGCCGTCTCAGACTCGGAAGCCGCACGCCAAGCGTCTGCCCTTCCGTCTCGGTGTACCAATGCGGCGGAACCGATACCCCTTCGTCTTCCATACCATCGACGTCAACGTGTTGATTTTGCCTTTCTTCTCTTCGACTCTTGTCTTGAATGTTGCCCTCTTTTCATCGGTCTACTTCCATCCTTTCACGGTCGGGTTTCATTGCTTCTCGGAGTTTGCTTTCTACTACAGATAGACGCATGTTTCAGAGCACCATGGCGGACACTCGTAAAGTCTTCTTTTTCGATATAGATAATTGCGTAGGTTCAAACTTGGCAATATCCCAGGATATGACAGTTGCTAACAACCCTGGTCCAGTTGTACTCTAAGAGTGTGTTGCGGTTGTCATATTCCTCAATCTGTTTCTAATAATATACAGGCAAGAAAGTACACGAATTGATGGGGGAATTGATTGGTATACATTTCTCGAACAGTGGTCATGTTGATGCGAGACTGATCAGACGTCAGACAAATACTTTCAAAACCATCTGTCGTTATCACAAGAGGATGCAAACGAATTGCATATGCGGTACTACAAAGATTATGGGCTTGCCATCGAGGGTCTTGTACGCCACCACAAGGTCGACGCACTCGAGTACAACGAAAAGGTCGACGACGCGCTGCCCCTCGAAGACATCATGTCACCTGACCCAAAGTTGCGCAAGCTGCTCAAGGATCTCGACACGACAAAAGTCAAGCCCTGGCTCTTCACCAATGCCTACATCAACCACGGTCGAAGGGTAGTCAAGCTGCTGGGTATTGAAGATATGTTCGAGGGCATTACCTACTGCGATTACTCGGCGGCCAGGTTCCTCTGCAAGCCATCACCGGACATGTTCAAGAAAGCCATGGCTGAGGCTGGTGTGGCATCTCCTGAAGATTGTTATTTTGTCGGTACGTTGCAGCTCAGAGAACGATTACGGACCCCTACTGACACTTATTACAGACGACTCTGCTATCAATGCAGCCGGTGCGACTAAAATGGGTTGGACTGCTGCCCATTTAGTAGAATCGGGTGTGACTGCACCCTCGGCTAAGGTCTCCCAGTACCAAGTCAGCAATCTCGAAGAACTCAGGAGTATCTTCCCTCAGTTCTTTAAGTCGACTTCGTCTTAGAGTTCAGATGGCGAATCCTCATACTATTCATCAAGCATTCTCTTCAAGATAGACAATAATCATAATCCTTGACACCCGCGAGAATGCTTCTCTGTATTCCCTTGAACGTGCGGCCAGTTGGATCAACAATACTATAGTACGTCTTTGATGCACGTCAAGATCACAGCTAAAGCTGTATAAGCATTGCAACATGCCTAAATCATACTCGTAATGTCAAGTCTTGGAATAGAGTCAGACTAGCATGAGTAAGGAGAGTGAGACGTTTAAGGAGCCGCGGCGGGTACTGAGCCCCTATCAACAAACTCAAAGGTCGAAATTTTACCGTCTTCTAGAATGCAAAGCTAGAACTCACGAAAGCACAGAGAGTCGGCAGAGACGGATATTTGTGAGAGCGAAACGGTCAGTCGACCCGACGCTGTGTGGTGAAGGTAGAGAGGTATTTGACAAGGACCTGCATTCGGCGCTTTTGCGTGGATTTGGCCGACGGTTCGTATCTCGAGTTATCAAGTCCAACAGCAATCTCTTGACTCGTGATGCCGGATCACAAAGTCTACCAGTAAGCAAGTCGTTGACCGGCGGAGACAATCAAGAAAAGACAAGAAAAGCATGATATTCAAAGTAAAGCTGGGAAACAGGCTTGGTAGGTCTTGTTTTGAAGAGTGTTTTCGATGCCGGGAAATGCGATGCCGGGTAGGATACAGTGTACATGGATGCATGCATGCATTGTGCCTGTCAGCACCGCAGCAACGAACGGCAAGTCGTAAGCGGTGCCTGTTAGCATGGTGATGAGAGGGGTTTCAAACATTCAGGTACGGAGTACATCGTCGATAAAATTCGAGCAGACATCAGAGGTGAGGCTACAGAGTCATGGATACTTAAGAGTGGAAGCTGGGCAGTACAGAGGCACGAAGCAAAGATTCGACTGGTTGTTTCACAGTCGTGACTCCAAGTCGGAGCAAAACCAAGGCCCTTGTCTGGTTCCTTGAAAATAGAAGGACGCTCGGGCACTATTGCGAGACGGGTTAGATGGGGGCAAGTTGAGGGAGATTCAACCAAGACAGAATGGGGCTGGCGCGTTGCGGGAGTGTGGGTTTACGGAGGTTTGCCACGGGCTTTCGTCGTCATCACGGCGGTTGAGGCCATGTTTCGAGTGCAGAGATGAAGGCATGGTTTGGGGCTGTACGGGCAGGGAGTGTCTGATGGTAAGTGAAGGATGGTGGATACAAAAGCTTGGCCGGCGCGAGGTGTTAGGGAGAAGTCGTGGTTGCTTACGAAGTTGGTGGGCGCAGAATTGAGATCGGCCCCAGTGTTGCGGTGGTTGTTGAATTGTGTTTGGTCGTCAGTCTGCGGTGCCACTCTGCCAAAGCCCCTAATTAACACGGCTTGTCCAAAAAGGCCCGTGTTTCGCTCCTTAACCTTTCGAGACCGAAAGCCCCCAAGCAGCGAGCACAGGCGCCTGGCGCACAAACAACATAGCGCGACATCTCCCAATCAACAATCTTTTTGCTGCTGCTGCTGCTGCTGTTGCTCGTCTTCTGCATTTCGCATCTCGCTGTCCGATATCCCCACCACCTCTTCCGCCCCACGACTCCCGGCGACCTCGTCTCCGCCGTATACCATTGCCCACGCAGGCCGAGGGCTGGCCACAGAGAGACACTAGACGGCCCATCACGACCACATCGGCCGCTCCTCCGCGCTTTACTCTCCGCCATCTGTCTTGCTCCGTCTCGTGCGAGACCTCCTCTCTACCAGCACACAGTATGTCTTCCCCGCCGGCCGCCTACCAGCCATCAACTCCTCACATTCGGCTGAACTCAGGCAGCGACGACCTCGTCAACATGGCCGACAACCACTTCGACCAGTCGGTTCGCCCACAACCTTCGTCTCGTTCATTGACGAGACCCGGCACCGCTGGCTCTACAAACGCCCGCCCCTCGCTACATCCCGCCCCCTCGTCCAACAGCATGTACAACGCTGGCGCCCCCGAGTCGGCAGAGCTCCTTCTCCCACCCAGTCGTTCTCGTCCCTCACGGCGTTTCCGCGACGACGACTCGCCAATGAGGTCGCCTAGCCAAAGTGGCTACAACTCCCGTCGCACGAGTTGGGGTTCCGAATCGACTGGCAGCAGAGATAGCCGCGTAGGTCCTTTCGCCTCCCCTTTCGACGACTCGCGCGCCCCTTCACGTGCCGGCAGCGACGACGAGGGTGTAAACACCCAGACTGTCTCTGAGAAATACAACATTCTGCCTTCTGCCGGCCTGCTTCTGTTCCCTGAAGATGTCGAAAAGGACGATTACCTACACAACCCAGATCCCAACGAGAAGGAAGGCCGCATAACGTGTGCCGACCTGTTCTCGAAACGTGGTATCACCAACTTGGGTGGTCTCGTGCTGATCACCCTGGGAGTGTTTATGCTGTTTATCGGATATCCCATCATGTATGTCTTCTACTCGACAAGATTCCTTCCCTTTCGACCACTAACGCCCTGTCCAGTACATTCGCTGTCAAGTACAACGAGCCCAAGATCAACACTTGCACCTCTGATCCCATGTGTATCAGGAGCGATGTGGCTCTCCTGAAGAATGTACGACAGGGTCTTATTGACCCTGCCACACCCAAATCGGTCATGACAAGGAAAAGTGTCACCGGCAAAACTCTGAACCTTGTGGTATGTCGCATCAGCTTGCAGTTCAAGAGCCCTTTCACTAACAGCTGTCAAGTTCTCCGACGAGTTCGAAACCGATGGACGTACTTTCTACGATGGTGACGACCCGTACTTCCAGGGTGTTGACATTTGGTACGGTGTCACGCAGGATCTCGAGGTAAGTTTCTTTAATCAGCACGTATCGTCGCGACATCTAACAGTAACCAGTGGTACGATCCCGACGCTATTACTACTAAGGACGGTGTCCTTGAAATCACCTTCGATGCCTTCCAGAACCACGGCCTCAACTACCGTTCGGGTATGCTGCAATCTTGGAACAAGCTTTGCTTCAAGGGTGGCTACCTTGAGGCCAGTATCTCGCTCCCTGGTAGAGGTGACACTATTGGTTTCTGGCCTGGTTTCTGGGCTATGGGTAACCTCGGTAGACCTGGATACCGTGCCACGACCGACGGCACATGGCCTTACAGTTACTCGGACGTCTGCGATCCTGGTATCACTGCTAATCAGTCTTCCCCCGATGGCTTCAACTGGCTTCCTGGAATGCGCCTTCCTGCTTGTACCTGCGATGGCGAAGAGCACCCCAGTCCTGGAAAGTCCCGCTACGTTGCTGAGATTGATGCTATCGAAGCCAGTGTGTCCTACCTCGATCCCGATCGTTTCGAAGCCGCTGTCGGATCAGCTTCGCAAAGTTACCAAACTGCTCCTTTCGATATCTTCTGGCGTCCGAACACCGACTTCATTGAGGTCTACGATCCCTCCATCTCTGAGATGAACTCTTACCAGGGTGGTGTCTACCAGCAGGCTCTTTCAACTGTCACTCTTCTCAATAACGACTGGTACGATGGTAAGGCCTACCAAGTGTACGCCTTCGAATACGAGACTGGTGATGATGGCTACGTTGCCTGGTACGTCGGTTCGGAGCCTACGTGGAAGATGACTGCCGATGCCGTTGGACCCAACGGAAACGTTGGACAAAGAGTTATGCCTGAGGAACCCATGGCACTCATTGCCAACTTTGGTCTCTCGGCCAGTTTCGCTCAATTGAACTGGACCGGTCTGGCTGAGCTTATGCCCGGCAAGATGAGATTCGACTACATTCGCATCTACCAGGACGAGGATGGCGAGATGACTTGCGATCCCGTTGGTTACCCCACCACCGACTACATCAAGAAGCACTCCAACGCATACGAGAACCCCAACGTCACAAGTTGGGTGGATGCAGGATATGACTGGCCGCAAAACCAATATGTCGACTCTTGCAAGAGCAGTGTTTACAAGGGCCCGAACTAACGGCAATGGGGACCATTGCAAAGCATTTTCACAGGCGTTTGACGGAGTAGAAGAGGAGGTTCATGACATTTTCCAAACGGGCAACCAATTATTTTGATTTTCCGACAAGAGTTACAGCGTGCATGGAGATTTGCCATGTCTTTATTTTTTGAAGTGGTTCACGAAACGGAAAGCAACACACGATTGAATTTTTTGTATACACAGAGTCCTGGTTCGCCATCACTGGAGCAAGAGGCATTCGGGCGTACAAAGAGCTAGACGACCGAGATGGAGCTCCTTAATGATGCATTCGAATTGTTTTTAGAAAGGGCAGTTGTTTTTTGAATGTTTTTGTCGCTTGCTTGTGTTTTGACTGCTTGTGGAGGGTTTATGCTTTTGGCCTGATCTACAGAGTGAAAAAAGCAGGTCTAAATACATGTAATGGAGAAAAACACTTTGAAACATAGCTCTGATCCAGTAAAAAGAAAGATATAGCACAAGTTTCAGGTGGCAATGGCAAGAGAAGAGTAAGACTGGGTATTTTACAGAAGGGTAGTATATGTACAAGGCGAGGGATGGTGATTTAATTATTTAGGCGACAGGTGACAAGTGACCGTCCTTGTCGTACTTTGCCTTGAAGAAGGTGTAGTTGAGGGTGATAGTGTCAATCTTGGACATGTTTGGATCCCTCAAGAACTCGGGATCGATGTAGAAGAAGACAGGCATGTCGACGGTCTCGCCCTTGTTCAGCCTCTGTTCCTCAAAGCAGAAACACTGGATCTTGGAGAAGTAAGGGGCGACCTGACCGGGAGTGACCGAGTATGTAGCTACACCAATGATATCCTCTTCTTTGCTCAAGTTTGTGGCGGTATAGAAAGCCAGAGCAGTCTCGCCAGGCAAAACGCGGACTTCCCTCTGCTGGGGAGTGAACTTCCAGGGCAGGACGTCAGACGTGGAGCCAGCAAAGGTGATGCGCAAGCGGCGAGAATCAGTGACAGGGATGAGGCGTGAGGCAATGTCGTCCTCCTCGTATTGACCAGCAGAATGAAGGCTGATGGGTTGGCCACCCCAGCCCATCTGCTGGCAAATCATCTTGTAGAAGGGAACGGAGCCATAGGACAAGGCGACTGTGCCGAGGATGATGGACAGAGTGTAGTAGAGAGTGTTGCGGTTCTTGCTCTTGAATTGGGCGCGGAGCTGTTCCTGGGTGGGTCCATGGCTCTGTTGCTTGAGCAGCGGGCTGGTCTGGATACTCCTTCGGAAGAAAGTGTGCGGTAGGGGGCGGGCGCACTGTGTGCTAGTCCATGGCTGCCGTGTCCTTAGTCCTGCGCGCGCAAAACTGCGGCCGAGAAGCGATATCGACTCCATGGCGGGTTATTATGGAAAATGTAGAGGGGCACAATGCGCCTGATCATCATGTCGGAGGTGAAGCGACTGGCCGCAAAGCTTACTCATCCACATTTTATCTTTTACCCATCCATTCCTCATCTTACCTATACATAACGATATCAAGATGGTAGGTGTCTGTGGTTTATGTGAACAGAACGAGTCCAAGTACAAGTGTCCAACTTGTCAGGTGCCATAGTAAGTGCTCGATAGTCGCGAGAACATGTCGCATTCTGACTGTCAGCAGTTGCTCCATCGCATGCTTCAAACAGCACAAGGAAACCCACGCAAACGATCCACCAAAAGAACAAGCCACTCAAACAGTCCAGCTTACACAACTCACACCTTCTGAATCACCTGCCGTAAGAAACCCGCTACCAGGAAGTACCAAGAAAATCGACTTTACAGGCTTCGAATCCGACCCAGAGCTTTTGCGCCTGCTCTCTAGATATCCCAATCTGCGCATCCAACTTCAAAGTGTCTATGGTCTGACATTAGAGCCTCCACCGCAGGAGCAACGTTCGTTCTCCTCCTTCAGGGGCAGAGGCAGGGGCAGAGGAAGAGGAGGTTTCCATCAGCAGTCACACTGGTCACAAGCAAAGGGCGACAAGGAGGCCACAGAGTCCTTCAGGAACATGAGGAATGTTGACGGTGATGAACAAGCTCTGGCTGAGTTTGTACAGCTGCTCAAGATGAGATTTGCGACCGAAGCCGATAATGCTGCCACTTGAGCCACGACAGGCAACCGCGACTTGCGAACATTCATCTCCGGCACATAAACCCAAAGATGCACCTTCTGCATCATCAGACTGCCTAGATTCTTGGACACAAACGGAATTTTCAAGCACACCGAGGCCAGCAGTATATTATGCACATCTCGATACGAGAAAGCTCAAGGATTTTCATACTTGACTATACAACATTGATCAAGGTCATAGCCAACAGGCACAACTGCCAGCGGCGCACTCCAAAACATTCCGTTGTCTCTAGGACATTCCAACTCTTCCAATAACTCAGCTGTCCTCTTACTTCAGCTCCTTCTTGCTATCAATCGACATTTCGGAGAGGGGTCCTTCCTTGACCATGAGAGACTAGAGGCACGGGGTTAGCAACAGACTCGACTAGTATCAGGTCTCGCTTTACATACCATCACTTCGTACAGGACGTCAGCAGCGGCCATGGTGGTGAGCTCAGCGTTGGTGTCGTAAGCAGGAGCAACCTCGACAATATCAGCTGCCACGAGGTGAATGCCCTCCAAACCACGGATAATAGTGCGGAGCTCGCGAGTGCTCCAGCCACCAGTCTCAGGAGTACCAGTTGCAGGAGCAAAGGCAGGATCAAGTGTGTCAATGTCGATTGAGAGGTACACAGGGTTGTCATGGCCGACACGCTCGTGGATCTTCTTGATGATACCCTCAGTGCCGATGGTGTCGATTTCACGAGCCTCGACAATCTCGAAACCGCAGTAACCGTCATTCTCATAATCCGACATTCCGGACAGAGTCGTGCGAATACCGGCATGGATGTTGGTATCATTGCGCAGGAGGCCCTTTTAAAGCGAAGGTACAATTAGCAGAGTTCTGTGGAAAAATAGGTGTGGTACTTATGCAACGAGACAGCTCGCAGTTTGAGCTTGACATCCATGAAATGGCGTCCTGGACGCGGTCTCATTGACGTCAACCAAACATGCAAGACTGCCTCGCTGAATTTGTACCTTCAGCTTACTTACTTGCTGACTCGCTTGGTAAAAATATGTTCCGTGGTTGATCGATGCAACCTTTGTTGGAGCTCCTCCGAAAACCTTGGGCTTCCATGTGTCGAGATGGGAGTCAAAGTGAATGACTGTGATGGGTCCATACGCCTTGTTCATCGAGCGCAGGAGAGGCAGAGTTATAGTGTGGTCACCTCCCATGGTGATGACACGAGGCAATGTCTTTCCGTGCTTGGAGGGGCCAGCCATGTGTGCGTTTGCGGCAGGCTCGCGCATCAGGATACTGTTGTGGCCTTCTTCAATCTGCTTCAGGGCCCACTCATTGTCGTAACTGGTCACGGGAATATCACCACAATCGATGACAGTGGCCCATCCATTGAAAGGGTTGGTCTGGATTTGAGTCAGTATTGGGCTGCATGATGGATATTGCTGCTGCTACGAACCTGGAGAGGGACATTGAAACCTCCGTAAAGGTTCAGGCGTCTCGAACCTTGACGAATACCGCTGGGGCCAAATCTGGCACCAGGACGGTAGCTGGTTCCGGTATCGAAGGGTGCGCCAATGAAGGCAATGTCGTACTTGCGAGCGTCGCTGGCCAAGCAAGGATGGTACTCGATACGACCGAAGGTGGAGATTCCAGAGAAGACCGAATCGGCCTGTGTACCACCATCACCAGGAAGGGCATTGTACCACAATTGCTTGTGAGGGCCTTCCTTGAAGGTCTCTTGGTTATGGTCGCCATGTGCAGAAACACTGGCTGCCAAAGCAGTGGCAGCGGTAATCAGCTTGAACATACTGGCGACTATGTTTCAAAGGAGCAATTGAGAAAAGAGATGACAAGGATGAGAGAGATGATGTGAACTGGAGAAAAGGAAGCAGGAGCGACCTCGTAACTAATACCTTCAGCCGGCCTCCAAGGACACAGAGAGTCACGCAACCGCGAGCTTTGCATCGTTACCTAACCTCGAGTTGTCAAGATTGTCAACAACAGACTAAGCTATACAAGGGAGCTCAGAACGAAAACCTTGTCACCGATGACATGTCGAGCAATCCAACTATTTTTTGTTCCGGACTACTGGCGTCACATCAAGTCCAAAAATCACGATATCACTGCACCTACCCCACATGTTGACACACCGGCCTTAGAGTGCGGCGGCACAGATATGCCCTGAGATCGGGCCACAATCTGCAGTCCCATGAGACCCCGCAATCCTGGGGTTTGTAAAGAGGCTTTATAAGACTGACGTCGATGCTCTATCGCTCGGTTGTAGACCTGGATTGGTAACCTCCTTGGTAATCGCAGAAACATTATCTGATTGGTTGCTGATATCGGCCATTGGGTCAGCCCAATGGCTTGGTGTTCCTGCATGGTGATGGGGGCTTCCTGATCAGGTACCACGATCTTACTTCTGAATCAACGATCGCCTGTATCTTGTCCAAGCTATTGACCCTATGATCTCGTCTGGTATGGCTGATCCTTGTCAGAAGTGTGGACAAATTCTGGGTATCATTGCTTTTTATTCAGTCTAGACTATCTATGGCAAACTTTGCAGGATATCAAGCCTACAGCTCTATCTTCAATCGTAGCCTGTTCGAATTACCGGCTCTCCTCTCCTTGATAGCCCTCGACATTGTCAGCCAAGCCAGACTCCACTTGTTCCTCATGCTCCATTCTTTCAAAGGCCTTGCGAACTTGATGATCCCAATCACTCCATGCGACGATCGCCCACTCACCAAAGCCGACGAGATAGAGCGCAATGCATTGACCAATCCACAGGCCAGACAAACCCCAGCCATGGAAAGCTAGCCAGATTCCCAGAGGCAGGGCGCCAGCATAGTAGCTGATCATGTTGACGAGAGCACCTACATGCTGTCGTCCCATGCCACGAAGAGATCCGCCGCAAGAGCCGTTCAGCCCATCAGCAATCTGGAAGAGAGCGACCCAAGGCATGACTTCTGCAGTCAGATTGATTACATCCTGATCGTCGTTGAAGATCTTTGCGTAGAAGTTCTTGACCGACATCAGAAGGGCAAGCACGAGTGCTCCGAGGATCATTGACAGCCAGGCAGCAACATTGGCAGATCGTGCTGCACCCTTGGTGTCTCTGCCTCCCAGCAAGTTTCCTACACGCGCTGATGTTGCGACTCCAACACCGAATGGGATGGTGTTGAGAACCTGGTCAGTAGTCATGATGACGGATTGTGCAGCCAGGGGGATCGTTCCAAGTTTGCCTGCTGCGAGAGCCACGATCTCGAAAGCCCACCACTCGGTTCCTACGTGGACGACTCCGAGAAGTGCAAGTTTCGTGAACGTGCCCATGTTCTGGAATGCTTTCTTCGACCATCCGCCCCAGCAGTCCCAGCCCGCGACGAAGCGTGCGTAGGCTAGAAGAAGCAAAAACGACAACCAGTAGGATATACTTGTGGCGAGAGGTGCTCCAAGGAGGCCCATCTTGAGAGTGTACACAAAAAGGTAGTTCAGGCCTGCGTTCACCGGCGAGGTAATGAGAAGGACATATGTACCTGGTCTCATGATGCCTTGGATTGAGTGATTAGTGCTTGATCGTACTTCAGGGGTACCAGGACTGTCTTACCTTGTGCTTGGAGATATTTCTTCAAGCATTCGAAATAGATGTATCCAAGTCCACCAAGCGCAAGTACACTGAGAAATTTGCTGCTGTCTTCGGATAGGCGCTCGTCCTGACCAAGAGCCATAAAGACAGGTTTCGAGCACAGCCAGAGGATGGCGACCGGAACGTACAACAGACCAAGGACGAACACAGCTCGCTGGAGAATGATGCCCAGGTCATGCTTGTCTTTGCTTCCGGTAAAACTCGCAGACGCAAGAGTGTCGATGGCTGTAGTACCTCCCAGTGCAATGAGCCAACCAGACGCCATGGCAAACATATATGAGAACGCAGCAGCTGCCAGAGCCTCAGGGCTCAGTCGTCCAACGACGAGGACCGAAACAGTCTGTAAAGAGTTTTGCAGCATGTATGCAAGGAAGACGGGAATCGATCCGTTCAGCAGAACCCAAAACTCGTGAATGACAAGCTGAGTGGTGCTCTTGCCTTCGAAGTCGAAGTCATCGACTGATCCAATCGTTGGCTGCTCATCGTGAGGCTTTGGAAGAAGAGAAGTTCTCTCGTCGGGTTCTTGGTCTTTCGAATCAGTCGACTTCTGCAGAAAGTTGGGTAGCCACGAGCTGGCGCTCTCAGTGCCGTCTTGTCGACTATCCATGGTTTCAAAGTTCAAGCAGAATCAATACACGAGATACTCGACACATTTGACATTGGCTGTCCGAGACATGAAGTACATGTCCGAATCAACGATCAGCGACCACGCCTATTGGAAGATAGGTAACATGATGTTGTAAGCGCTCGTTGAATAATGTTGGGTGCCGGCCATGAAAAAGAAGGTTTAGTCATACTGCTGGGCGAGATCCCGACCTGAGGACGGGCTGAACATCCAGAAGGAGACTGGTGAAAAAGCGATAGGGAAGAACTTTCGGTACCGGTAGACGGCATTAGTGTCAAGTCAAGTGGAGTTCTTTTTTTTGACAGCCAGAAGTCGGCATGCGGTCAAACCCTGTCCAGGGTCCTTCTTATCAAAAGACTCCGCTGGGGTAGATTGGGGTTGTTGACTAAGGGCTGTCGCTAAGCAGAGATGACTACAACGGCATGTCAGACGGCTATTTGTTCCTTCGCGCAGGTACATGGAGTAGAGTCCATAGATACGAGCTGACTGTATAAGCCATCGCATCATAACCTCCGGGGCGAGGTTCTTCAAGGTTGTCGCTTCGGGGATGTGCAAAGCGTAGGTGGTCGTGGAAAGATAAGGGCAGGTATTGAAGCCCCCACATGTCGCACCTCCCTTTGTTAATCACCTCCAGACAGCCACTGTATACGTGGAAGAATCCTGAATACTCTGTAGGTTTATCGTTTCCGTCATGCTTATAGGGAATCTCAAATGCAGTAGTCATGAATACATTGAATAGTACTTTCGGATGTCGGAGATGCTGTCCTTCTGGGAGGCACGGAAGGGTGGGTCAGCGGACCTGCACAGACCAACTCTTGATTGCTCCTACTTCGACGCATGGCGGACAAGTAATCTCCAGGCATGCACACAAAAAGTCTTGAATATGAAGTAGGAGGCGCCACTCTAGCGATTGGCACGATCGATAGATCCACGAGGATTCGAGATCCAGATAACCTAGAGACCTACCTGTGACGAGTCTGATCACTAGGTAGATCCGGCACACCGAAGACTGTGACTTCCACGTCTTCGCTCTTTCCGCAATCACATAGCAATGATAGTTGCAGCTATGGATGTGGGCAGTGTTCCTCAAGCAAGAGGTGAGCCGAGCGAGCTGATCAATTGATGATCCCAGCAGTTGCCACTGTAACTACTCTATTTACCACAAAGCTGTATCGCCTGGCTCAAGGCGTGATCAATTGCCGAAGACAGAAGTCATGCAAGAAGAAACTCAAAATCGATCACAAATCCGTCAGACTCTGCTGCCTCACTTCTGACTACGCAGGCGAGGATTGATGGTTGCGCCAAGTGACACAAGTCCCACAACCGACCCGCCAGTTGAATCCAGCAGAGTCGAGATATGAGATTTTGAGATAGCACCTGCATGATGATTCGGCGAATCGGATCCTGGTCGGCACGGCACCTATCAGGCGCCTCCAATTGCTTCAATAGGGCTGCGAAAAAGTATCGTACATTTACACACGCCTATTATCCATATGCAAAGATTGGCGTTGAGGTTGCTCCAACATGTCTTACTAGTTTTTGTTCTTTAACACAGTCCTTCCAGCCTCCACCGGTTCTTCTCGTCCATCAGAAACAAAGTCAATGCATTGAAAGTACCAAACATGTCTGCCCAGGAATTCAAGCACATCGACTATGACGAGAAACCGCCATTGGGGTCTACGGATCGAAAACCATCTCTTGAGAATGGAGTTGGTGAGATCATACATACAGTCAATGCTTCCGGCCATCGAGATCAACTACAACGGCATTATGGTCCTTTGCAAATCTGTGGTCTGGCCTTGAACATCGACTCTGCCTGGGTTGCCTTTGCTGGTTCTCTGATTCTCTCTCTTCCTAACGGCGGCCCTGCTGGCGTACTATACGAGTTGCTCACTGCATGCATCTACTATGGCATTATTGCAGCATCTATTGCTGAGGTACGAGAAACATCGCATCCTCAAACATATCCAGGGCATCTGCTGATCCATCGCTAGCTTGCTTCAGCCGTACCTACTGCTGGTGGTGTATATCACTGGGCATCTGTGACTGCAGGTCCCAAATGGGGTAGAAGTGTTGGATTCTTTGCAGGGTAAGCATCTCCTCAGACTCGACACAGAGAATTATGCTGACTGTCTGATAGATACCTCAATTTCTTTGGGTGGATATTTGACCTCTGCTCAATCATCGCCATTCCTTCGAACGTCCTTCTGCAGATGTATGCACTGTTCCATCCCGACTTTGTGCTCGAAGCCTGGCACACCTACCTGACATATGTCCTCATCACATGGTTTTGCGTCCTATTCTGCATCTTTGGCAATCGGTTCCTGCCGCTTCTGCAAAACGTCGGACTATTCTTGCTCATAGTTGGCGGTGTTGTCACGATCATCGTCCTTGCTGCTATGCCGAGAACACATGCTACTAGCTCCTCCGTCTGGTCCGACTGGCAGAACACTACTGGTTGGGGTGGTGGCGTAGCCTTTTTGACCGGCGTCCTGAACGGATCTTTCACGATCGCTACAGTCGACAGCGTATCACACATGGCAGAGGAGCTTCCCAATCCTCGTCGCGATATTCCTCGAGCAATCTTTGCTCAAGTCTCCCTTGGAGCCATCACTGCATTCTTATATGCCATAGCACTGTTCTACGCCGTTAGCGATCTGGATGAAGTCATTAACACCTCTGGCTCCTTCCCTGTGGCCATCATATACCATCAGGCAACAGGAAACGCCGGCGGTGCCTTCTGTCTGTTGCTCATCGTCTTCTTCATCATTATGATTTGTGCGATCTCGACTGTACTCTCACTCGGTCGCACCTGGTGGGCACTTGCAAGAGACCAGGCTACACCTTTCGGAGGCTTCTTCTCCTCGGTCAACGAACAACTTTCATGTCCCATACCTGCCACCATCTTGGTGGGCGTACTGGTCACTGGTCTTGGTGCAATCATTCTGGCTTCCGGCACAGCTTTCAACGATCTTGTTGGATCCTTTATCGTGCTCTGTGCTTTCTCATACTTCCTCGCCATCTTCCCTCACCTGATCAGCGGTCGCAAACACACTCCCAGAGGCGATTTCTGGATGGGCAGATATGGCTTTGTGGTCAATGCTCTGGGATGCGTTCTGATTGTCTTTTTCAACATCATGTTCTGCTTCCCCTACGCAATGCCGGTTTCAGCGGACCTGATGAACTACAACTCGGTGATCTTGGTGGGTGTCTTAATCATCGTGACATTCTGGTGGCTGGTGTATGGATTGAAACACTATCCTACCCCCAAAGTGCTTACTGAGGCGATGAAATGAGACTTGAAAGCGCCGCTTTATATTATTTACAGTTCAGGATACATTTAATTTTTCTTCTTTATCTTTGTGCAGGTTCCTGATCGCTCGAGTGAGTGTGAGTGTGTACGCTGAAATGGTAAGAATAAGTTATACAAATATCAACTCGTCGATCAAGATCCATACTCGCAGTCAATTCTATAGATTACCAAGAGCGCAGTTGTCTCGTGACTACTGACGATAGTGATGTAGTGATCGTAGTATTGCACTGTAGTCACAGGTTTGTGTATCTTGTCCTCAGAGTCAATCATCAGGAGCATGACCAGGGTTGCACCAGCGACGATATGATCAAGGCATGTTATTGTGTTACCTGAATCAAGCATAAGTCGAATTACCAGGTTATCAGCTTATTGTACAGTTGATATACGTCAGGCATGATAAGTATGTATCAAGACGCGGGAGAGTTATAGAGTGTGACAATCACTACCTCCCCATGTGCTGACTTCTATCACCCCCCACTCCGCTCTCACGACAACACACAGGCGACGCTGGTGCTATCAAAATGCACAGTTCTTTCTAGACTGTGGCAAAATCCATAGAGATATGATAAAATTACGACTCTCGGTGGACGCTTCCCATCTGCCAAAGGAACTGTGCATTTCTACAGTTGTCCGCGTGACATATCTTTGCACCTGGGAAGGTAGCTTGTCGGTTATAAACCTTCACTTTCTCGATACCACACCGAGTCTTCCTTGTCCGACAGACTAGTATGAAGTAGCTATAGAAATGCATGATACTTTCTGAGTCCAAGCCGCGACCATGTGACATCACCTCATGGTGTTTCCATGCTACTCTGATCCTCTGCATCCCTATTTCGTGCCATCACGGAACCAATTAATCCACAATTCAAACGTAGCTGTACCGTTTTCGCAGTGGCTAGGCGGCGGAGATTCCTTTGCGTATCCAGCACTCCGAGCACACTTGTCCGCGAATGGCCATGAACTATGGTATCTCGTTGATACTCGAACAGGCATGCTCAGGTATATTTTGTACTCTTCCACTTTCTGCCATCTGTGCCGGAGATCCGGTCGGGCCAGCGCCTGTTTCTCTTCTGGAACCTTGAACAAGCGCTGCAAACAAAGGCTCGTAGCGACTCTTCCCACGCCCACTTGGATGCTGTGGTGCTCTGGCAAAGGTCATCGGCGCATGGGAATCCTTCCCTTCCCTTTGTTCTCGTGACGCTGTGGGACGCGCAACTCGTCGTCATTTTCGCGGGCGAAGACTTTGCAGGCATCGCATATGTAGAATCCGTGCTTCGTACTCCAGTGCCATTTGGAGTCGCCGTCATGGCCACACTCGGGATTCTCACAATGGCCGGGCGGGGGAGGGTTGTCGGCGTAGCCAGCAATGCGAGCACTCTTGTCAGCCAGGCGTTGAAGGTCATCATCATCGGATACGCGCCGTAGGAGTTGTAGTGGGCATGGCAACGGTTACAGACTCTGTCTTCTTGTTGGGTATCGCCCTCCCTGAAGTGCACTCTGTCGAGTCCTCAGACTGGCAGTTCGTACATACGTACGCGAATCGTCCGATCGCCTCCTTGTAGTCTCTCTTGCGATTGTTGTTGCGCACTCGTGTCTCAGTCGCCCGGGCTTCGAGATCCTCGGGGGTTTCCTCATATGAGTAGCCTTCGCAGAGGACATTTGTGAAGTTCATTGGCTGCACTGACTGGAGGAAGGAGAACTTTCCGTATGATGGCAGGTTGCTCAACTCCCTCAGTAGAGGGATGTCAGCATTGGTACCAAGCAGTTGCCGGGTCACAGCTTCTGCGAACCGCTCAAAAGGCTTGTCGATGATTTTCTCTTTGCAAGTTGCGACCACGAACGGTTTCAAAGGATTGTGTGGATCATCGATGGCCGCGTATATGCGCTTGTGATGGTCCTCCTTGGGTTTTCCCGGTACTGCTCACTGTAATGGTTGTTGCCTGTGGTGGACATGCCACGGTGAAAAGGAGAAGCCCTTTGATGTTGTTGTAGGGGTTTGGCGAATCCTCTCGCGAGGACCGACATTAAAGAAGGAGGTCTTTTAGCGTTCATACCCATGATGTGTATGTTCTGCTGAATTGAGGGGTGCTTTCTATGCAATAAACGAGAGTTGTGTTGGATGAAGAGGAAGAGAGGAAGCAGGCGTGTTTACGTTGCTTCGGGTTGAGCAGGAAGCCTCACTGCATTACCGGAAGTCGCTCTCGAGGGATGATGACACTGCGACTGCGCCTGCCTATTCATCACAACCTCGAAGCGTGACGCCAAGCTCCCGAGCAAAGAAAGGGACCCCCTAAAATGTCATCTCTGTGTGCAAAGGTAGTAAGTACCTCACGCGGGTAGTTGTAAGAATGCACAATGGTCTCGAGAAATAGGATAGTGTCCATCGAGATACAGTACAGTTTGGGCTCTCCTTGGATGTATCTCTGATTAGGAAACCATTGTGCCTTTTGATAGCGAGCAGGTTGTTCTACGCTTTCGGGGAGTCGAGTGGGAGTGATGGAACACACCGGGATGGTGTAGGCTGCATAATGCATTAAAGTAAATGAGAGCATGAACATTCGTCATCCATAGTATCGTAACAACTCAGTCGGTATCTTCTTCCCCAACATCCTTACGCGTGTGATGGCCAATTCTCAGCAGGAATGACCCCACAACAGCGTAGATCAAGCCCAATGTAATGAAAGGCAATCCTATGAAGGATCCTCCGAGCTGCATACCTCTCTTAAACAACCAAGCGAGAAGAGGTCCGCCGAGCATCAGGCCCAGAGTGTCAACGACACTGATGATAGTGTACAGCTCTGCAACCTTGTTGGGCTTGACCAAGCCTGTCAAGAAGGAGCGAAGGTACACTGGAAAGCCACTCCCTATGGTTGTAACCATCAAGGATCCAGTGAAGAGGATGACATTGGGGGAGAAGCCAACTGCGATCCAGCCAACAAGCGTCAGACCAGCACTTCCCTGAGCGAGGATAAGGTCTCTTTTCTGTCCGCTCACACCGGCATTGGCGAGCAGACGATAGACGAACGATTGCATGCATAAAAACATAGCAATCATGACTCCAGCTCTGACGGTCAGCAACAGTGTTGCGCTGGCAAAGGTCAAGTCGTATCGTGCACTGGCGTATTGCAGGAGCAGTGGAACGATGGTAATCGTCAACATGATGGGGACAAAGAAGATGACTAACAGGACGACTCGTCTGTCCTGCATGAAGTATCCGATAGACTCGGCCAACGGCTTGTAGCATTGCTCCAAGAAGCTCTTGACTTGATCCTTGGACAGTGATGGTGTTTCTTCCTCGTCCCTGCGTCTGTGGTCAGATCTGATGGGCTGCTGGTATCCGAGGGTCTCCGGAATGAAACAGCAGAGAGGTATTCCCACGCAGAAGCACCCTACTCCTATGGACACTGCTACCCAAGGATTGCGTGTCATGATCCAAGCCACTATGGGCGGACACAAAAGATTACCGCTCAAATTTGCGGAATAGATACGCAAGAGGATGGCAGATCTCGAGTCCTGGTTGGTGATATCTGAGATAACGACGAAGAGCAAAGCTGACAAGACTGGCGAGCCTCCACATATAAGAGCATGCAATGCCGAGAACCAAGTGACTCGCAGACTGAAACTTTGCCAGAACCAACCTGACCCGAAATTAGCAAATCATACATAACAAACAATCTGTCGTTCGATCAACTTACAGACGAACATCTGCCATCCTAACTTGAGAGGAAAAGCGCATAGACCGGCCACCAGAATTGGCTTCCGACCCCAGCGGTCCGCTAGAATGCCAATCGGGATAGACAGAAAAAGACCTAGGTCCGGTCAGCGACAAGTCCGTTGTAGTGTTCAACAATCCACATACTTGGGATACAATCTAGAAACTGCTGGGTGCCCTTCAACATGGCAATCTTTCCTTGCACTTCAGCTACTTTACACCACTGTTCTTCAACACCACCAAGTGCACCCGGTCCCACAGCTGATCTGGGTAGCAGGATCTTAGTCGGATCTTCTTGCTCCCAGTATTGATAGCAGTAGATTGACTCGTAGATCCTGGTCAGTGGTGCTTCTGTAAATTGGTCGCCGCATTGAACGATCAATATCAATACTCCTATGATGATCAGAATGGCACGAGAGCTCATTTGAGATGAGCCATCCTTCTTCACTGATCCATCGTGGGATTCAATGTTTCGTCCCAGAAGAGGTGTAACTTCCGTTTCGGAGACTTCTGGTAGTTTGCCGGTTGCTTGGGATGGCTGTTCGACTTCGACCACCTCAATGGTGTCTTTCGAAGATCCGACCGCCATGATTTCGTGGACAGCGGAATAACGACGTTGCTGATGGCACTGCACTCGGATTGATGCGAATTGCAAAGGGATAGGCCTTGAGAGATGTAGACTCTTAGGGCAGTATTTATCCACCTACCCTCTTGGGAC
The DNA here is from genome assembly GCA_024195585.1 of Aureobasidium sp. EXF-3400. Lineage (NCBI taxonomy): Eukaryota > Fungi > Ascomycota > Dothideomycetes > Dothideales > Saccotheciaceae > Aureobasidium > Aureobasidium sp. EXF-3400. Next base: position 63,513 of record SWBL01000158.1, read on the forward strand.
TACTTTGACAAACGCCGCGCCGGAGTGCCCTACCGGCGGTTGTCTGAGATAACGCCGACTCGAGGGGCCTGCAGTTCCAAGGCATCCGCAATTCATCAATCGCCATTGGTTGGCGGTTATTCAGCTGCCTTGACCCTGTGAGGTTCATTCTTTTCTGCTTTTTTGTTTCTTCTCATGATATAGGCAGCGAAATTGCGTGCTATCGTCGACCATGCATGCGTTGTTGATGATGTGATCGTCAAGGATCAGACAGCAGCGTGCGCCGTATGATAGCGAGAGCTTGTGGCAATTTGGGAGGACCTCCATTGTCGCTCACAATGCGTCATGCGCAGACGCTGGATAGCATTGGTTGTGTGATTCCCAGTGTGGTCAGAAAGGAATGAAAAGCTATCCAAGGAACTCACATTCGACGTTTGGGGTCTGTCTGGACTCCGCAATTGGAAGCCACCAGACTTTTGCAGCTGCTCTTCGGCGCAATTGAACTTCAGCGATGTTTATCCGCCTGGTACTCGTAGACATTCATACAAGTATAATAGGCAGACACATCGACTCATCGACAAATGAATATGAACATATGAATATGGAGAATACTTTTTACATAGAAGTTTAAACCTCGCAAGTCCAACGTCTTTACAATTCCAACAAAGAACCGCTGTTGCAGAGACTTGATCAATCGTGACCAGCGCCATTGCTCGGCTTCGGGCTGTTCCTCGCACTTTGGGCCTTAATCGGCCTCTTCTCCTCGTCACCGCTGTCATCGTAATCCTCATCCATATCCATCTTACGAGCCGCGGGCTCCAAATGTGCTTGTTGAGGCGGAGGCTGTGGTGGAGCCTGAGTTTGAACGGGCGTCGGAGCCTGGGTAGGTGGTTGAGTCTGAGGCTGAGGGGGAGGCAGTTGCTGAGCCGGGGGTGCTGGTGTAAGCTGTTCCCTACGCTCCTCTGTTGCGGGAATGCGAGGAGATGGCTGGGGGTTGACCTGAGGTGGGCCGAGAGCTGGTGGATGGTGAGCCGCCTCGGAAGGGTGGTAGTTCTCGGTAGCGCGTCGCTGATCATCCGCGCGTCGAATCTCCGAAGGGCTTCTGTAGGGCGATTTTGGAATGCGATCCATACAATCAGGCGGCGATGCACGTCTGCTGCTGGGATCTTCCAGACGCGAGCGGCTCTCTTCGTTAGCAGGCTTCTTCTGGGAGCTCATGCTAGAAGCGTCGTCTTCCCACTCTCTATGTCTCTTAGGAGGGGCAGTCGAAGGTCGATCTTCGCGCTCTCTGGCCGCTGCCTCAGCTGCCTGCAAAGCTGCGTTAGGTGGAGGAGCACCTCCGGCAATGCTAGGCGTACCAGATGTAGGATGGTGCTCAAACGGCTGGCGACCAAATTTGCCGTTGGGAGAAGTGTTCTGACTCTCAATGATAGGACGGATTTCGGGAGGGCTAGCCATCCTGTTGGGGTAACCAGGAGCTTGGCCCTGAGCTGGTGGAGGGGCACCCATGCTCGCTGCTGGGGGAGGCACACTGGATGATTGTGGACCGTAGTTAGGGTTGGCGATACGGTTTGGTGGAGCAGGTCCCTGTTGCTGGGGCAGAGGCTGAGGAAGCTGAGAAGGAGTCTGAGCTTGGGGAGCAGGAGGGTAGGCACCAGGTCCCGGAGCATTGTAGAGCACCTTGGGGGAAGGAGAGAGGCCTCTGTGAGCAGGTGGGGGTGGTCGTTGAGGTTGGTCCTGGTATTGTCTGGGCTCTTGCTTGGGAGGAGTAGGTTGACGAGGAGGCACGTGCTGAGCAAGGCGATCCCTCGAATCGTATGGGTTCAACATTTGAGGTTGAGCACCAGGGTTCTGAGGGTTCTGGAGGTCGGCGAGACGGTTGGTACGCGACCAGTCTGCGCCGGGACCAGGTTGCTGAGCGGCTTGAGCTTGACCGGGGGGAGGAGCTCCCCACTGAGGAGCGGGTGGGCCGGCACCCAGAGCACCTGGCTGGTATGCTTGGGGAGGGACATCTTGAGGGAGTGGTGCGCCTGCTTGGTTGGGCAGACCGTTGGTGGGCTGACCCTTGAGCAGCGCAAGACGGGCTTTGATGTGAACGTTAGTCGGATCGAGCTCAGCAGCTCTAGAGTAGGCATCGAGAGCGTCGTTTGTCTGGTTGTTGCAAGACTCGTACAAAGTTCCGAGATCGTACCAGACCTCAGAGATGTTGGGGTTGAGGCGGATAGCTCTTGAGTAAGCATCCAGAGCGTCGCGGTATTGGTTGATCTGATAGTACAGCACACCAATGGAGCACCAGAATGTAGGGTTGCGACCATCACGGTAGACGGCTTGCTGGTAGGCCTCGTATGCCTTGGGGTACTTCTGCTGAGACATGTAGCAGCGACCGAGGAGGTACCAGCTTTGTGCATCGGTCTGATCCGAGTTGACAGACTTCTCGAGGTATTCGATTGCCTGCTCTTGGCTGCTGAAGCTGGTGCTTTGTTGGTGGTGCAGCCATCCGAGCTGCTGCAGTACCTTGGCGTGATTGGGATCGCGGTCGAGCACGCGCATGTAGGCGCTCTTGGCCGAGTCGTACTGAGGCTTGAGTCAGTCATGATGCAAAAGAATCTTGTTGGTTGTTGACTTTACCTCTTTCTGCTGCTCGTACACATGACCAATCTGGAACCAGATGTCCTCTTCACTCAATGGACGAGGGGGATCGGTGACAATATATTTGAAGCACTGCGAGGCGATTAGTCAATGGGCAACCCCGGCAGCTGAAGGGCCAACATACCTCCAAGCTCTGCTGGAACTTCTGCTGTTGCTTGTATATTATACCGAGGCGGAAGTAGATCTCGTTGGCTTTCTCGAAGCGTGGGTCCATGCGCATGACCTGGGAGAAGGCTTCTTCGGCGTGCTCGAGCGAGCCATAGCGATCGTAGAGGATGCCGATACCATACCAGAGCTTGGGTTCCTGCCGGGTATTTAATATTGGTGAGAGCGACGACATTGAACAGGGAGGAGTGGACAAACCTTGGGATCAGGCAAGTGGTACAGAGCTTGCTGGTATGCAGAATACGCTTGTTGAAGGTCGTCCATCATAAGATAGCAGTGGCCTAAACATGGTCAGCTCTGGTGTAAACAGTCCTCAGCATCGAGTCACGAACCTAGAGCACTCCAGACCTCCCCATTGGCAGGCTCGATGCGGAGAATCTGCTTAAGATACTCGACGGCAGCAGGGAATTGATCCTTGGAACGGAGAATGCATGAGATGGCAAGCATAGCCTGAACCGAGTGGTTGTTGAAGCTGAGAGCGCGTTCATATGCCTGTGTCGCGCTATCGTACTCGCCCATCATTTCCGAGACACTTCCTACGACGTGTTAGTAGACGCGTCATGAGGTCGGGAAACACAAAACGTACCAAGCTGCAACCAGATTCCCTCGTTTGCCTGCTGGAGGAAATGCGATGCTGGCTTCGGTTGATGAGGCTGCTGCAGAGCAACATGGCCATTGGGTTGGCCTCGGCCCTGCTGAACCACATGGTGCGGATGCATAGCCGCAGTGGGAGATGTCTGAGAAGCCATCATGAAGGACTGAGGAAGAACGCTGAGCTTCGTTAGTATGGATGGCCCAGCAGACCCGATGCGCGTGGTGTTGCGGTGTTGGCGCGCGGGTGTAGAAGAATGACTTACGGTTACGCGAGACGCGCGCAGACAGACAGGTTGCCAAGCGGACAGGAACAAAGGTGGGGGGGTGGTCTGGAAAAGGAATCTTTGATGAACCTGGTGTATTGTGGCCAGGAGCTGTCGGGTCTCGAGAGGAGTTTACGGGAATACACGCGACGAAACAGGCGACGAGTGAGAAGAGGGAAGAGAAGAAAATCGAGAGGGGAAATGGCAGCAGTCGAATGGACGACGCTTCTGACAGAACCCTAACCCAGATTTCCTGAAGGGCGCCGCACACCTATATGTGCCTTGGCGTAACTGTTTTTGATTGAGCCATGGTGGAGCCAAAAGATCAGCCCCTGTCGCGGAACGCTAGCATGCGTGTGGAGGATGCAGATGATGGGGGCTGCCCGAGCCAAGCATTGGACAAGCGACCGATCGAAACCACCTTCATCTGTTGACATCAGTTGCCATCTGCTAGAGACCCGACATCTCCAGGCAATATGCTATAGAGCCTTGGAGCATCTCACCATGCAGTCTCATGGGGGCGGCTATCTGCATGTTTGACTGCGACAGAGATTCAGCACTACAAGTCTCCTTGGTTTGACGAGTCTCGGACTTGACAAGGACAAGCTGCAAGCCATGACCGTGGTTGGCATCAACACCGTCAATGCCCTTCGTGGAATGCCCGAGGCTTTCGTGATTCAACTGACATCGTGGGGAAATCCTCGAAAACGAGCTCAGGAGAGAAGAGTGATGATGTCTGCACGCCCGTTGAACTTGGCGGAACGCCATGTAGCGCCTAAAACGCCTTTACACCGCACCGATTCGACCATCGAATCTCAATCTCTTCATTTACCAGCCACCTCGAATCCTTCGGTCAACATCATTGCTGTGCTGGGAAGCGCTCGCGACGCAGTGATGCACACCGTGCAAGCAACACGGCCCGTCATGCATGTAACTAATGCGCCAATCCGTCAAGCCTGTTGATAATCATTCCGGCTATCTTGGTCTTTACCGGCGGTTCGCTGCATATCTCCCCGCCCAGTCAAACGGACATGTACAACAGAACGTTCCAACAATAGTCGACCCTCCCGTACAAAGGAGTAACTTGGTTCAAAACGGTCGGCTCGCTGCTGCAATACGTGGCGGTACTCGTAAGTCGAGACGTTGTCAAATCGGTTCGAGGCCTAATTGTCTGTCCGAGGCTCAAGATATGGGTGCAATATGGGTGCAGTAAGTATGGCTATAGTTCTGTGTTCAAGGTAGCACTGCGACTATTTGGTTGAGACGCTGACCAAAAGTCATCTCTCTCTCGGGATTTTTTCCCAAGGAAGCGATGATTCGAAACAACATAGGTTGGACATCCACTAACTCCAGTTAGTTGATGTTATATATCCTTATTCTGTGGTCCGTCTCAACTTGGCAAGGGTTGCTTTTCCTGCACGGCTTTCGTTTGGCTTGCCGATCTCGCTGGTGATCCAGTCACCAATTCTGCTAATCTCAGACATATCGATACCAGTGTTGACCCCGAGGCTTTCGAGAGTGTGTACCAAGTCCTCGGTCGCGACATTTCCAGTCGCGCCAGGAGAGTAAGGACAGCCACCCAAGCCACCGACAGCAGAGTCGAAGGTTCGGATACCATGCTCCAATCCAACAAGAGTATTTACCATTGCCTGGCCGAAAGTGTCATGGAAATGCAGAGCCAGGTCATCGTTTCGAATGCCAGCGGCTGTCAGAGTACGCAACAATTCTCTTGTACGAGGTGCCGTACCCATTCCCGTAGTATCTGCTACCGAGATTTCGTCCGCTCCCATCTCGAGAAGGCTAGCAGCTAGTTCCGCGACCTTGTGCGGGTCGACATCAGGTCCCTCGAACGGACAACCCAGAGCAACGGAGATGTAAGCGCGTACACCGAAACCTTTGTCTCTTGCAGAAGTGATCAAAGGTTGGAACCTCTCGAGAGATTCGGCAATACTACAATTCGTGTTCTTCTGAGAGAAGGACTCGGTAGCTGAGAGGAAGATTGATACTTCATGCTTTGGTTGCTCAGGGCTCGATCTTGAGTCCATAGCAGCAGCACCAGAAGTTGCAGAAGGCATATCGTTAGGGTTTTGGGTCGAGGTATTTTGGGCAGGGCTAGATTCGTGCATGGGAGTTTGCGGAGGTGTTGGGTAAAAAGTATCCCCTTGGGTCGAGTGTTGAGCTTGGATAGAGAAGAAGTTGTCTAGACCTTTCATGTTGGGCAACAACCATTGGTAAGTAATAGGTTGAGTCGTCTGGGGAGGCTGTTGCAAGATATTTTGCAGAACCTTGTCCGAGCTAGCCATCTGGCGGGTGTCAGTTGTGATTGATAGAGCATTGTGGATCAAGTTGATTTACTTGTGGAGTCCATTTAGGATGGACGAACGAGCCAGCTTCGATTGTCTTGAGACCAGTAGCAGCAAGCCTTCTGACCAAGTCGATTTTTGTTTCTGGCGAGATTGAAGATTTCTCATTCTGGAGTCCATCCCGCGGGCCTACTTCGACGATACGAACGTGGTCTGCGAGTGTTTTGGAGGTAACAGAGAAGCATCGTCTACTCAGAGCTCTAGGTATTCTAGAATGTCTCAACGGACGCACGATTGCAGACATTCTGAACACAGCGGACGGGCTTTAGTCAGGTCGATGATTGATCAATATGCAGCTCTGGAGAGACGGGATTGCAAGTCACTATATTCAAGGGTCATTGCGATGGAGTGATGCCTCGGGTGGTGCGGAGAGAGAGCGGGGGCGGCAGGGCGGGAGCCAAGGCCGACGGACGCAGCGGCTCGGGAGTCGGTGGCCGATGCCGTAGCCGTCAAAGGTAATCATGATATTTTTTGGCCGCTCGTCAACTTTTGCATCACATCAAACATGGAGCAAGATCGACAACAAGCAGATATTTCGACTCCGGAGCTGGATGGCGAGGCAATAGCTGCGACCAAGCAGCCCAAGAAGCGATTCATCGGACGCAGGGCTGCTGCAGAAAAGGCAGCCGCCAAAGGCGACACAAATGGCGGAATTGAAGACAGTGGTGCTATTCAAGGTTCGCATCTGCTTCTCACTTTCCACCTCGTCTAGACTGACACCTCGTACCAGTCGCTGCGCCTCGAAGGAGTGCCCGAGCCTTGAACCAAGTCCCTCCCGAGATTCTGAACGATCAAGACATCAACGCCGCCATCTCATTACTTCCCTCCAACTACAACTTCGAAATCCACAAGACCATCCACAAGGTTCGCACCGCTGGAGCAAAGAAGATTGCTTTGCAGTTTCCCGAGGGACTGCTCCTGTTTGCGACGACCATCTCGGACATCATCACACGCTTCTGCCAGGACACGAGCACCCTGATCATGGGAGATGTGACATATGGCGCATGCTGCATAGACGACTACACGGCGCGTGCTCTGGGCTGTGATATGCTGGTGCACTACGCACACAGTTGTTTGATCCCTGTCAGCGTCACACAGATCCAGACCCTGTACGTCTTTGTCGACATTGGAATCGACGTCTCGCATCTTCTGGCCACCATCGAGCGCAACTTCAAAGCGGGATCCAGGATTGCTCTGGTTGGCACGATCCAGTTCAATGCGACGCTGCATGGCACGGCTCCACAGCTGCGGAACGCGGGCTACGATGTTGTGATACCGCAGATTGCGCCCTTGAGCAAAGGCGAGATTCTGGGTTGCACAAGTCCAGCGCTCAAGGAAGAGGACAAGATTGACTCGATTCTATATCTGGGAGACGGACGCTTCCATCTGGAGAGCGCCATGATTCACAACCCAACGATACCGGCATACCGATACGACCCCTACTCGAGGAGGCTAACACACGAAACGTACGACCACGAGCAGATGATGAGTCTGCGAAGTGATGCCATCAGGTCGGCAGGAAAAGCAAAGAAGTGGGGGCTTATATTGGGATCACTCGGAAGACAAGGAAACCCGCATACAATGACTATGATTGAGCAGCGGCTGCAAGAGAAGGGCATACCGTGGGTGAACTTGCTGCTCAGCGAAATCTTCCCGGGCAAGCTGGGCATGATGGACGACGTCGAGTGCTGGGTGCAGGTGGCATGTCCCAGATTGAGTATCGACTGGGGATATGCGTTCCCGCGGCCACTGTTGACACCGTACGAGGCATTGGTGGTGTTAGGAGAGCGAGAAGGATGGGAAGGAGATAAGAAGGTATATCCGATGGACTTTTATGGTAAAGATGGACTGGGACGAACAAAGGCCGAGGACGTGGCAGCGAGGACGCGGGCGATCCAAAGTGTCGCGTAAAGATTAGAATCAATAGACGAGACGAAGCAATGTCTGTTTCCTGTCAAGATAGTTTCTGGTGATGTTGCGATGCAAGCATGTTTTGTGTTATTTATCGATTGGGCGTCTCCCGCGACATGTTCTTGGGACGTGTTTCATGAGCGCTTCGCACACTCCAAGCTCTCTGACATGAGCGATTGAGATTCACGTACAACAATGGCAAGTCTGGCGCTGGGCGTGGGACAGACGATCGAGCTCAACGATGGGCGACAAGCGATTGTGCGCTTCCTGGGAGCGACGGGGTTTGCGCCAGGAGAATGGGTCGGTGTAGAGCTGCACGATGCCACAGGAAAGAATGACGGCTCGGTCAAGGGTGATCGCTACTTTGACTGCGAGGCCAACCATGGCATGTTCTTGCGCTCTGCCGGTGTCAGTCGCATCGTCAGTCGTCCATCGAATCGACCCACGAGCATCAACCTCCCACCAGCTCTCGACACGGCCAAAGCTGCCTCTGCTCTGCCTTCTCCTACCAAGTCGCCTACCAAGCTCGTTCGCACCGCTACACCCTCAGCTGCTCAGCCTACGAAAAACCCCGACCCTCCTACCGCTACCACCGCCACACGCCGACCTCTCACTAATGCCACACCCAAGCCGCGTACCGCCTCGAACCTGAACACTGCAAATGCTCTATCCGCTGCCGCCAGGAGGACCTCCACCGTACCCTCGTCCAATTCGGCCACCGCAGCGACGACACCGCGCAATCCTGCCTCGACCGCTGCACCTGCTTCATCCCGCTTGACCGCTCGCACCACTTCAACCACTACAAGAGGCCTCACTCCTGCCGCAAGACAACCTTCTACCGCCACCAAACAACCCCCTGCTGCTCGCCGTGTCTCCTCGGCCCCGAGACAACCCCAGCCTCAAGACTCTCCTTCGCCTAGACCCTCTCCCGCTGCTCCCACAGGCGACCCCCACCATTCTCAAGATGCTGAAGATACCGACGATGCTCCTCAATCATTTGCTCCCCCTCCCAAGCCTGCTGCTTCTCCAGCTACCTCGCATACCTCGCTACGACCGACCAAGACCACCGCTCGCGAGGTTGAGGATCTGCAGACAAAGATGAAGCTCATGGAACGCAAACGTCAAGAGGATCGCGATTCCCTGAAGAAGATGCAGACTGTCGAACAGGAGCGTGACAAGTACGCAAACCTTGTCCAGAAGATGCAATACAAGATGCAGGCTCAATCTCATGAGTTGAACGACTTGAGAGCTCAACTCAAGGACTCGGAAACTCGCTTGGTCGATATCGAAGCCATCCAAGCTGAGCATGACGCAGTCGTCGAAATGGCTACCCTCGATCGCGAGATGGCCGAGGAAACGTCCGAATCCCTCAAGACCGAACTAGACTCTCTACGGACTAGCAATGAGGAAATGCGCCTCGAGCTGGATATCCTCAAAGAAGAGAACGACGAGTTGGGCAGGGAGATGAACCCCGAAGAGCGCACAAGTCAAGGCTGGCTTCAATTGGAACGTTCAAACGAAAGACTCAGGGAAGCCCTTTTAAGGCTGCGTGACATAACGCAGGAGCAGGAGGCTGATCTCAAGTCTCAAATTACTAGCCTCGAAGACGAAGTCAAGGACTTCGGTCTTCTGAAACATGACTATGAAGAGACTCGGGAGAAGCTACTGGTCACCGAGGCCGACCTGGACGATATCCGCCAACAGCTCGACGCTGCAATGGGTGCTGAAGACATGATTGAAGAGCTCACCGAACGAAACATGGCCATGCAGGAGAAGATTGATGACCTGGAGTTGGTCATTGAGGATCTGGAAAATCTCAAAGAACTTAACGACGAACTCGAAGTCAACCACGTCGAAGCTGAAAAGCAGATGCAAGAAGAGATTGACTACAAAGATACCATTCTCGGCGAACAATCCCGTCGCTCTGCACAGCAATCTCAGGCTATCGAAGACTGCGAATACACCATTTCTCGCTTCCGTGAACTTGTCACCAATCTGCAGGCCGATCTGGAAGATATGCGTGCCTCGCGCCAAATCACAGAGACGGAGTCAGAAGAACTTTCGAGCAGAAGTCGTGCCATGATGGATCTCAACATGAAGCTGCAGATGTCTGCAGCCAAAACTCAGATTAAGACTATCGATCTCGAGCTGAGACGTCTGGAGGCCGAAGAAGCAGCAGAGCACCTGGCTATCGTACAACTCTTCCTACCCGACGCATTCAACGCAGAGCGCGATTCGATTCTGGCATTGCTGCGATTCAAGCGTGTAGGCTTCAAGTCCCGCCTGCTCAGCAGTCTTGTCAAGGAACGTCTGAACGGACAAGGCACCAAAATTGCGGACGAAGATGTCTTCGCTGCGTACAGCGTTCTTGACAGACTCACATGGGTTGCCGAGATGAGCGACCGATTCATCAACGGCATCCGCAGCTGCTCTATCGAGGAGTTTGCGAGATATGAGAGTGCTCTGTACGAGCTTGAACCTGTTGAGAGAGCGCTGAATACCTACATCGATGCTATCAAACGTGATGACATGAAAGAGGGCAGAGTGGACGAAGAGCTGCAAAGATCGATGGCAGTCATGTCTCATCTGGCCTCTATTCACATCAAAGATTCGCTTGCTGCATCTGCGAATGATATGCTTATGCATGCTTCGCTGGTCCAGAGCCATCTGGACAGCACCTCGTCGGCCCTCGGTGCGTGCAGGTCTATGGTCCAGAGTCACATTCCGATTCCCCGGTCAGAAGACAGCGAGTCTGAGGAGGCCAACCTGTTCACGCAACTGGACGCCATCATCACTAGTATCAGGAGTGCTCGTGTCGTCGTCAATAAGACGCACCGCAACGTTACAGACCTGCAATCACGCTCGCTGGCATTAGCTCCTTCATACCTAGAGCTCCTTACCTCTGCCGAGAGTTTGACATCGAAGCTCGCTGTCTTCGGACGCCGCGCGGGTGAAAAGGTTCAGAGTCTCTTCGGCGAGGAAGGTCGTGAGGAGTCTGTCACCTTGAGCGAGGCTGAGCTTCTCCTGACCCGTCTGTCGGCCAGTATCTTCGGCAGTGGCTCATCGGAGACAACGCCATTTGACACGTTAACAACCTATCTCTCTTCGCTGATCACGCAACTCAATGAGCTCAGCGACATCTCTGCCAATCTTGAGAACACTCAAGAGTTCGAGCGCCCCACAGAGCCATGGGTTGCACGCAGCGCCACACTCCGTGCAACCAAGCTGACCTCCGTCGACACTGAAGCAGAGGTCGCCCGTCTGACAGAGATCGTCCGTGAGCGCTCCCTCCTTGTCCGCTCCAAGGAGCAAGAGCTAGAAGAACAAAGTGTCCGTGTCGAGATGCTCGAAGCTCGCATGGCCGAAGCCACGAAACGATCCTCTGCCCTTGCAGAACTGGAAACCTCCATCGCAGCTTTGCAAACTGAGAAGACCACTCACCAGAAGGCGTTGACAGAAGCAGAGCAACGAGTCACAAGGTTGCGCAAGGAGAGAGATGAATGGAGGAAATCAGCAGAGGAGAACAAACCCGATCCTACTGCCACAAAGTCCATGGCTACAGAGATGGGAGGAGCAAGCAAAGTGGAGCTCGATAGAGCCAAGCTCCGTATCGACAGTCTCGAGTCTGCCATTTGCTATCTCCAACAGCAATCTGCACCCAAGTCATCCTCCGATCTCAACTGGCTGGAAGCACCATTGGTTTCGAAGCCCTCGAAGCCGCTCCAACAACAAAAGGCTCTGCAGGCAGAAGGAAAGACTGCGTTCAGCGAACTGATCAAACTCGTCACCGAGGCCAAGCCAGTTTCTCTAAGCGACATGCCAGAGAATAGGTTGGCATGGCGTCCTGCTGCTCATACTGCCAAGTGGCATGCTCAGAAGAAGAAGGAAGACTGGGCTGCATTGCGAGAATGGGAGCGCGATCTTCTTGATCGAGTTGAGGGCAGAAAGGCTGGGAAGAAGATCAGTAGACCATTGAAGGACGACGCTCTCAATGATCTTGGTAATGCTGTAGTCGTCGTAGGGGACGAAGAGATGTGAGAAGACAGAATTGGAAATATTCAGATTTCGATCCCTCCTTGTCATGATTTGCTTCTCATGCCCTTGTGAAGGTTCTCGCGTTCTGTAGAGCTATAGTACTGTAGCTCAATGCGGCTAGAGGTGTTATGGTCACGTGCTACGTTCGAATCGTGGATTTCCTTTGAAGAGGACCTCGATTGATGGCGGACGAAAGTCTACATGACCTGTACATCGCCTGCGATTCAATCTAGCTCAGTCAAGACATGCCATAGCCCTATCAGTTGTCATGGAGTCGCTAGCATTGTCGCAAAAGACCCAGGTTGTTAGTGATTCCAGAAATTATGCACCAAATTGTGCACGAATGGAAAAGTGACAATACGAGCATCTCCGACCCTTTTGGTGCTTTAAAACAAGGCTTCTGGTGTTACTTGAGCCAATTTTGAGCGAGGAAGCCTTTATGTTGACTAGAAAATCGACCTTGTGGACATAGAGATACGAAGCACTATTATCGAGTTGCATAAACCGCTGGAAACACATCGATGATTGCGAAAACCCATCTTGACGCGCAAATTTCAGCTGTGCTCAAAACCGTGCACATCGTAGGGTAGCAGACAAGATATACGGGGTTGCATAGTGCAGACATGTATGCATAACTCGAACTTGACGTCAGCGGTCGCGAGGGGCAGGGCACTGTTTGTATCCAAGAAATCGACAAGGCACCGACAAACATGCAACGAACAACACTCCAGCTTTTCCGCAAAACGACAAGCACAATCTTTCAACCCAAGCGACTACGAACACAGCTCTTCTTCCAGCAAAACCTATCACAAACTCCACGTCTAAACATGTCATCCGATCAAGAATACGCCAACTTTCTGGAAAAGGCCAACCAGGATGCTGGCAGCTCGAGCAATGAAGTCAAGTCAAGCGGCTTTGCCCAAACGAAAGCTGTGGATTCTGCTGTACCTGCGTCGCTGAAGAGTGTGGATGCATTCTACCAGAGCGATACTGATGAGCCTTTTGAGCCTGTGGCTCTCAAGTACGGAAAGAAGGACTCCATCAGTCAAGGTCAGATTGTGTAGGGAAGCAAGTGAAGACAAGCACTAACGAACCACAGACAAGTTTTCCGACCTGATCAATCATTCCGGCGAGGTAGAAGAGATCAGTGTCAAGGACTGGAACGTCAAGAACCACTATGCCGAAGTCGTCGAGGCTGTCAAGAAAGCTGGCAGCGACAAGGCTGATGTTCAGGTGTTCCGTGTCGCTCATGGCAGCACTCGCTGCGAGTACTACATCGTCACCTTGAACGGTGAAGGTGTTGTTGTCGGTGTCAAGGCCAAGGCCGTCGAGAGCTAAAAGATCTTTCTGGTCACCAATTTCCCTTGCCTAGCTCATTCTAGGTAATCATGATACCCATTCTCAATTCATTTCTGTCCCAGCATAGCTGCAAAAGAGTGATATTGTAAAACCTAATAATGTACAAGACGCACACACAGCACACTAGCCGCTGCTGCACTTCCTCCCAATCCCACCATCTTGAGGCCTTCATACGTCCTAATCCTCACACTCCTCTCTCCCAAAAGCGCAGTCTTCCCTACACCGAATCCGAACAAGGTAAACACCATAACCACCACTGAACAAACTAAAGCAACTCCACCATCAGCAATAAACACATAAGGCAATAACGGTATCAAGCCTCCAAAGAAATATCCAAAAGCGATGCACAAAGCACTTGTGTACAGCCGCGGAGAGACATCAGTTGAGTCCACTCGGTGCTGGTGTTCAAGCAGAAAAGCGATGGTTTTGTCGTGGCTAGCCGTGATATCATCTGCCACTACATCCAGTAGAGCTGCAGAAACATAACACTCCAGAGTCGAAATCACCGCTGCCCTAGCCTCGGCAGGCGATGTGTGCACCATAGCGATAGTCGTTGCTCTTGTACTATTCGCAGATTGTCTTTTTCCACCATCAGCAAAGATCCAAATAGCAGTAACACAAAACTCACGCTTCACCACTGGCTCCAAGATATCCTCCAATCCCCATAGAGATACTACCAGCCAATATCTCTGCCATACCAGCAAACACGACAATTTTAGTGTCACCTAGAGCTGCGAGACCCGCTGTCAAGGCAAACGGCACTGTCAGACCATCGCTTAATCCTAGTGTTACATCTGACACTGTGCGGGGATCGATTTGTCCTCTTGAAGATGTGGAATATGCGGAAGAGAATTGTGATGAGGATTCTGATGGTGGTGATGAGGGTTCTTTTTCGGACGTTTGGGTGGAGAAGGTTGGGAGAGGTGTATATGAGCCTGAGTCGTCGTTGCGGAATATTGATGTGATGGTGTTGAAAGACATGTTGATTGTTCTTGAGATTTAGATTTGCCTGTTTTGAAGTGGGACAGCCAGGCGTGTGGCAGTTTGTATTTGCGATCGTCGGAGGAGGGGGAGGAAACTAAAATAAAAGTCCAAGATCAAGGTGCAGGACGGAAGAAGTCTATATACCATGGACACCTACCCACGTGTTTGTTCGAGCGGCATGATTTTTCCGTCTTCCCCGTCCCCGCGGGCCCTAGATAGATAGATTCATGACACTACGTCTTGTATCACTGGATTTCATATGCTGGTAGGAAAGTAGAGCTTCTCTTTAAAGTAAAATGGTTGGTTCGTGAAAAGGTTCAGATTCAACCCTATCTCTAAGAAAGCATATAGCGACGTGCTCGCTATCAAAAGGCACAATAATCTCTAGAATCGAGCTGTACCCAAAGAGAGCCCAAAACATATCGTATCTCGATGGACACTATCCTGTTTCTCAAGAGTATTGTGCATTTTTATAGTTTCATGCGTTACGGGATGTTGCACCCGGAGAGGAGAAACGACCGAATTATCTAACTTTTCCCACCATGAGTCTGCTCAAGGATATGCGCCTATATTTACCAGCCCTGAGGAGGATGCATACCATCAGGGATCTGGACGGTGTTCTGGTAGTAAGTTTGACTCTGCAACGAAGCATCTCCCCAAGTACGGGCAATCTTGCCGAGCACCTTGCGACCGTTTCTGACAAGCTTAGTGTTGGGTACGGGGAGAGTGGTAACTCTGTCGTCGTCGCTGAAGGGGCCAGAGAACGAACTGTTGAAGAAATGGCTGCTGTTGGGTCCGGAAGCAGCATCCCAAGGGGTGTTCTCGTCACCAGTCTTGTCAGCCACGAAGGAGAAGATGTTGGCACCAACGTCCCAGCGGCCAAGAGTGTGCAAGTTCCAGTTAGCCTCAACAGTACTGATCTCTGAGTAGTGGTTGTAGAACTGAGAATCAGTGGTGCCGATGAGCTTCTTAGGAAGAGCATCACCGAGAAGGAAACTGAAGACACGGTTTTGGAGGGTGTAAGTGTGAGACTCGTCGAAAGTGACAAGAACAAGGGTGTTCTTCATGAAGTGCTTGTCGTTGAGGAGAGGCTCCAAGAAGTTGCGAGTCCAGGCACCAGCAGTAGTGACACTGGTATCGTGGCCGTCTGAAGTCCTGAGATAATACTGTTAGCATACTCTCCCGTATCTCACCCACTGCTCAGCCTTGACTTACATGTTCGGGGTGATGAACTGTTTCTTGTTAGCTTCTGTACAAATTTGCCTGGGAACACATTGCTTACCATCCACTGAGGGAGATCCTTGGCCTCGAGATCGCTGTAAAACTGGGTCAAGTTCTTGTTCTTAGCCAGTCTGTCTGCACTGGTGTTGGCGTCGTAGATCACAGCAGGGTTATGCTTTCTGACATAGTCGTTGGCCTTGGTCTGCTGGTTAATCCAGGCCTTGCCTTCGAAACCGGAATATGGCATATCCTCTTGGTATTGCGACCATGCGATACCCTTGTCTTCCAACAAGTCGATGATGCTGGAGACATTACCAGGAATCTGGTTGAAGTCGTCGTTATCCATGCCAAAGTTATCACCACCAATAGAAGCAACGTAGTTAGGTTCACTAGGGTGGGTGACTCCGTTGTAGTTGCTTAGTGTGATGCCTTTCTTAGCCAGCCAGGCAAGGTTAGGGTCGCTAGCAGCCTTGTCATAGTCGGTGTTCTCAAGCCAAATGGTAACGAAGCGGTCGAACACCTTGCCTTTGACGTTGCTAGTCGGGCTAAGTGTCAAGGCACTGTTGCGAGCAGCATCGACGTCGGCAGGGGTGGTCGAAGTGAGGTTGGCAGCAAGTGCCTGACTCGAAAGAGTAATTGCAGAGACAATGAGCGTGGAGTAAAACATTGTAGATTTAACGAATGACACTGGGCTGATCCTCAAAGCAATCCGTATGAACACCTACCTTTATCTTCTGGAAGAGCTCGATCAGATCGCCCCTTCCGTTGCCACGGTGTATGCACATACCGCCATCGGACAGCATTCGACCTTCCTGGAACGGTTCAGGCGGCTGATTGAGAAGACTCTACGTCCATGAACCCTATACACGTGCGAAGAGCGAATGTAATAGCCGCGTCTTTATTGGTGCATCAGAGTCCATTATAGTAGCTCCTGCCTTAGCAAGAAAACAAGCATATCGGTTGGAAGTTCAAGCTCCACTATCAAGTATGTGAGAGGCTTGTTCAACAGGTTCGAGGCACAAACAAAGTCAGTTGCGGGGAGCACATGCTACGAACAAGCTGTCTTGATTGGTCCGCTTGCTTCTCTGACCACCTTCCTTTCACGACCACGTTCTACGGATGTTCGGCGCGCGCAAATAATTCAAGGAACAGCACTGCCGTGATTTTCAGGGTGCGTCTTGGTCCAGCATGAATTCGTTCTCGTTCTGCCGCTGCTGCGTCGACCCGCAGCGCGACAAAATTCGAGAAGTTCTGCGTCAGTTGTCGCAATTTGACCTCGCCACATGATGTCGACGTGCTGCTCCGTATAGGTGGATCGCAGTGCTACAGCATTTGGGGAACCCGAATTGTTCTACTTTCGTCTTTCTGTCGCGGTTGCTAATCTGGGATCACATATCTCACACTTTTCCAACATGACGATAGACGAAGAAGTGGCTCTTGGCGATACTCCTAGACAATCATCAGACGGGATTGATCAGCGTCGAGCTCTACTCAACGAAGAGAAGGCTCGCTCGCATGTTGAAGTGCGATCCTTCAGGTGGTGGCAGTACGCGCTGCTCTTGCTTATAACGATTATATTGCTCGTACCATTTGCGATCAATCTTGCACCTAAGGGCCCATCATGGAAGGGAGCCACAAACATAGACACGTCGCAGCCTGATGCAGCCACCAAAGACCAGCAGCTTGAGCAATACGAAACGCCAGATTCAGCTCAGTCAACTAATGGTGCGAGTTCTCCTGGAGAGGATGAGTACTTGCTGAATTCCGCTTGGGACTACGAAGCTCTCCCAACTATCAGGCACTACAACTGGACCCTTACCGAGACGGAATTGAACCCAGACGGCGTATGGAGGCCAATGCTGCTTATCAACGATCAATTTCCTGGCCCTCTTATTGAGGTCAATGAGCATGACACCATAAGAGTTACGGTCAACAACCATCTGACTAACTCAACTGCCATACACTGGCATGGAATATACCAAAATGGCACAAACTCTATGGATGGGACTGTTGGTATCACAGGTTGTCCTATTGCTCCACAACTCAGCTTCACCTACAAATTCAAGGTGCAAGGTCAGAGCGGTACCTATTGGTATCACGCGCACCAGGGCAACCAGGCTTCAGATGGTCTGGTCGGGCCTTTAATCATTCACTCGAAAGATGAGAAGCAACTGCAGCAAATCCAATACACCAGCGATCGCATAATCATGCTTTCCGACCATTACCACGATCTCTCTGGAATACTCGCTAGAAAATACTTGGCTCCGGACATGGAAAATGCAGAGCCAGTGCCAGATGGAGCCTTGATCAATGGTCGTGCCATTCGCAATTGCGATGATCTGCCTCATAGAAAATGCGACAACACTACAAGCAATGTCGGATTTCCAGCCTTTGACCTCGAGCCAAACCGACATCACAGATTGCGCATCATCAATGTCGGTGCTTTTGCGGAGTTTGAATTCCAAATCGACGAGCATGAGCTAGCGGTCACGGAGGTAGATGGCACTGCCGTACAACCGATCAATTACCATCGTCTCAACATCAATCCCGCCCAACGCTACAGTGTGGTTGTCCATACGGACAAGAGGGAAACGACTAGCTTTAGGATGAGAGCTCGAATGATCACGCACTGTTTCGCCGAGAAGAATCCATACATGGTCGACTCCGTGCAGGGAATTATGCGATACAGCAGCGACTCCGAAACTAAGGCTGGTAACGAACTACCTGATACGATGGACTGGAATGAAGCTATTGGCCTCGAATGCAAAGATTTGAACACTACGGAACTAAAGCCTGTTCAAGTCATTGCAGCTCCTGCTAAAGTTGATGCCTTTTTCTATCTGAGATCCAACTTCGAGATAGGGGCATACAGGCTCTCCAGAGGCAAGTTCAATACGAGCAGCTGGCACGCCGACGTCAAGAATCCTACGCTGTTCCGATCTATCGATGGCTTGCAGGCAAAGAACGCATCCTTCAATGCAGAGCAAGACAAAGGAGCTGTATTTGTCAACGATCGGGCGTTCGACCAATCTACCGAGCTCACCATTCAGTCATCGGGCATACAAACTGTTGACATTCTGATATCCAACTTCGACGACGGGTGAGCCATGCTTCCTTCACAATCTCCCCGATCCTACAGTCGCTAACCGGCATAGTAATCATCCTTATCACCTTCATGGATACAAGTTTTGGGTCCTTGCTCAAGGCCATGGCTATCCCCCCAGGAAGTCGCTGGCTGGGCCCATGGACCTAGACAACCTCTCGCCTCTCTACGAATCACTGGATCTGTCGAATCCTATGCGTCGCGATACAGCTAGCGTTGAAGCTTTTGGCTGGGCCTTGATACGATTCGTAGCTGACAATCCTGGTGCCTGGGCGTTTCACTGTCACGTCTCGTGGCATGCGGAAGCTGGTCTGCTCATGCAATTTCTAACACGGACTGATCTCCTGATTGATAGCGAGATATCAGAGGCCCATCGAGAACTTTGCAGAGCCGATGGTCTAGAAAAAGGTATGGGTCCAAAGGATGAGATTTATTTTGATGAAGCGTGATTGCCTTATTACGATAAGGGTGTCGATCAAATCTGTCACTCGGAGTTGGTCCGGTCCCTATACATGTGTCGATTTTTGACACTCTTATCTCCTCCCTGCAATCACCAGGAACACATGTTTGTAGGGGTGCCTCGGATTCCTTCACAGCTCGCTTGCTTCAGTGGCTCTAGTTGTTGCACTGATAGTGTTACGGCCGGCGGCACATGATCCAGAAAACCACTGAAACTCAACCGGCGATTGACCTATTCGCATCACAACATACTCACAGAAGGATTCCGTAACAGGACTCCGAATGGACCAATTTGTATTTGAAATGATACAAAAACGGGCTTCGGCACCACTTGTCGTCGTTTGAATCCTCACAAGACAATGTGTCTCGAAGACAATCTGGCTTATGCTCATTGGGCTGCTTTGACGACTATCAAGGCGGCTATGCATACTCGCTTCGCTTCTGTGGCTATTCGCAGTTAAATCGGCATGGCAAATGGGTGATCATCACAGACACGAGAACGACCAATGATTCCCGCTGCTGCCAAGCTGCCTTGGCATACCAATCACCTTCACCTGCCAAGTCAAACTTGGCATTCTTACATTGCTCTGCATATTTTGACCTTCTTCTTTGGGACGCATATCCTACCTCAGCATGTAACAGGAGGGTGGGTCGAAGGTCTTGGAACTCGTGCACACCTCATTTCTGACCGCTCAGGCCTGAGTACATGTGTACAGCAGCCACCATCGAATATTCGCTATCTCTTGGCTTCTGACATTATTATCAACCGCTTCTGATAGCGGTGCAATTGGTGTGCAACGATGGGGGTGTTGGATCCGCATTTCGACAAGACAAAGTTTGGCAGAAGGATTGTTGTACAATCCCCCTCCTCACTACTTGTCATATAAGAACTGTGCCTCTGCTCCATCGTTCCAAAGGTCTCGATTGTTCTTGTGTTTCTTCATATTTATTTCAGGGTCAAGTCCACCTGAGGACATCCTCGACAATGAGCAGCAATACTACCGATATCAATGAGCTCGCCAAAGCTCACGTTCCCGATGCATCCCTGCAAGGTACAGCTTTTGAGAGACATGCTGGCCGTGGATCGATGGACGTTGGCAAAGTCGAGCCTCTCTACGAAGTGAGGACCCCAGAAACCGAAGAGTACGACGACACTCCTACCGAGGAGGACCTCAAAACTCTACGCCGTGTTTCTGGCAAGATCAAGTGGGCCGCATACACTGTCGCCTTTGCCGAACTAGCGGAACGTTTCTCCTACTACGGAAGCTCTATTCTGTACACAAACTTCGTACAATGGCCTCTACCTGAAGGGTCAAGAACAGGTGCTGGCGGTCTCCATGGCCAGCCCGGTGCACTCGGAATGGGTCAAAGTGCATCACAGGGTATCAGCTTGTTCAACATGTTCTTTGCGTAAGTTTGATATACTCCGATCTCCCACTCTACTTTGTCCTGACGGTGTAAAGTTATTTCATGCCTTTGATTGGTGGCTATGTAGCAGATGCCCATTTAGGCAGATACAAGACCATCCACATCGCTATAGTCATCGGTATCGTCGCTCACATAATTCTTGTGGCTGCATCTGCACCTACTGTTATTGTCCACAAGACAGGAGCAACTGCTGCTTTCATCATCGGTCTCTTGACGTTGTGCGTTGGTAAGTTTGTATCTAGCAATCATGAGAGGTCTGTCAATACTAAACTCTTGTAACAGGTACTGGTTTCTTCAAGGCCAATATCTCTCCACTACTCGCTGAGCAAAACACCGACCGTCGGATGCGTGTCGAGACACTCCCAAGTGGCGAGAGAGTGATTGTTGACCCTTCAATAACCAATTCAAGGATGTGAGCGAAACCTGTTGTCATTCGGTTTTAATCAAGTCATGCTAATTGTACCAGATTTTTGTATTTTTACCTTTGTGTTAACATCGGCTCCTTGACCGGACAGATCTCTATGGTCTACGTCGAGAAATTTGTTGGTTTCTGGCTCGCGTGCGCAAATTCTGTTGCCCTACCATCAAGTCAGATGCTAATTGTACCTTTTCTCTAGATTCCTCCTCCCAACCATTCTATTTGTGGCTGCCCCGATCATTCTTTTCTTGAACCGCAAGAACTACATCCTGAGTCCGCCTACTGGATCTATCTTGTCCAAGTTCTTCCACATGCTTGGGTTTACATGGAAGAACAAGCAAGGGAAATTCAATTGGGATGTTGCAAAGCCATCCAACGTCCCTGTCGAGCGCCGCCCTGCTTGGATGACATACGATGATGCTTGGGTAGAAGAAGTCAAGCGTGGTCTTCGTGCTTGCAAGGTCTTCCTCTTTCTGCCCCTCTTCTTCGTAAGTGGTTACTCATGACTTTCATCTATCAAAATCATGCTAATAGTCGTTATAGTTGGCTTACAACCAGATGACCGGAAATTTGACTTCCCAGGCCGCTACCCTGCAACTCAATGGTGTACCCAACGACATCATTCAGAACCTCAACCCAATCTCCATTGTCATCATGATTCCGATTCTGGACCACGGCATCTACCCTGCTTTCCGCAAGATGGGTATCAAGTTCACTCCCATCAAGCGTATGACTCTCGGCTTCTTCTTTGCTGCTGGATCCATGCTCGCCGCTGCAGTGATGCAGCACTTCATCTACGTCAAGTCTCCATGCGGAAAGTATGCAAGTGACCCAGATTGCATCGAAGAAAATGGCAAGGCCGACATCAACGTCTGGGCGCAAGTCTTGCCTTATGTCTTCATCGGTATTGCCGAGATTTTCACCAACGTCACCTCCCTCGAATATGCTTATGCCAAAGCTCCTGCCAACATGAAGTCTATGGTCATGTCTGTCAATCTTTTCATGAGCGCCTTCGCTGCTGCCATCGGACAAGCATTCACTCCTCTTTCTGAGGACCCCCTCCTTGTTTGGAACTATACCATCATCACCGTTCTTGCTTTCCTGGGTGGTGTAGGATTCTGGTTCTGCTTCCGTCATTTGGATGCCGAAGAAGACAAGTTGAACATGCTGGAAAGATCTGCCATGCAGGGCAAGAACACTGTCGTCGAACAAAAAGACACTGAAGCACAGATTCAACATGTTCATGAACAGAAGAACTGATGCTGTTGATATGGTCGATACCATCACTATGGCTTGGATGAAGTTGGCGGCAAAGCAGTCGATTGTGACGCATCAACTACGTCTAGAATGTCCATAGTTATACATACCCTTGGGCAATATCCTTGCTTTAATGTTGAACAATTTACACGCCCTCGTTCTGAACCAAGCCTTGATTTGAACACGATTGTGTGGTCTTAGAGCTATACACGTTACCGAGTTTCAAGACGCTCGAGAATTGGCAGGAGATGTCCTCGAACACTCATGGCTAGAGTCACAGAGTTTCTGTATGGCCTTTTACCATTAGTTTCATTGCTCGTCAGAGAGTTGTGCGATAGTACTCGAAGGCTCGACTGTATGAAGTTGTTCTGAAGAGTTCGGTTACACAACCCGCGTCTTGACCGGTTCTGCCGTCGATCATCCAATCAAAGCTATTAATACCCTATAGAACGGCAAGTGCGACCAATACCTCGCATGAACATCAGCGCTATCCCGATTTGATCAATGATCCTTACTCGGGCGCAAAATGGATAACGATAAGTGACCATGCATGGAATCATTGAGCGGAAGGCGGAGGGGTAAACTGGACTCTCGATTATAAAGCTACTCTCCAACGCATGTTTGCTGGCTACCATCACCAAACCGAAAACTGCAACATTCATATCAACCGACACTCAATTCCGCATTCTTGAAGATGAAGTTCGATGACCTGCTCGTCAAGCTTGGAGGACTAATCCATGAACCTCAAGCACGTAAACTGGCATCCACCCCGACAGGCCCACGAGCAATCGACAAAGAAGGAGGTATTCGAACCAAGCCTATGAAGGTTATCCTCGCCAGCATGTCCAGGACGGGGACATTTTGTGAGCGCGTATCACCATGATAAGGCTAGAGGCACGAGCTAACAAGCTCACGAAGCAATGTACACCGCTCTACAAAAATTGGACTTAACTCCTTACCATATGGGTATGGCATTTGCTATCTATGTCATAACTTGCCACTGACAGAAAAACAGCGGAGGCCGTCAAGAGGGCAACTCGAGATCTGCCAATAGCTTGCGAGGCGCTAGATGCTCGTGATACCGAAAGACCATTCGGAAGAGCAGAGTTTGACAAGTGGATCGGTGATTTCGACGTCAGTATATCTATTGTTGGTCGTGGAGTATTACTGACAAGGTCAGGCGGTTTGCGATGTTCCCATGAATCTACTGGTCAAAGAGCTCATCGAAGCATACCCAGATGCTAAAGTCGTTCTCACCACCAGAGATCCCGAGAAGTGGCGCCGGTCCATCGAGAACACTGTCGTCGTCATCGTTAAATGGAGGATATGGCCTTACTTGGCTCTGATAAGCCCTGAATGTGCAGCTTTTTGGGCATATGTAAATCACATGAACGGAGTGATGGACGGTTGGTCTATTGCGGCTCTAAATCGACACAATTCAGGCGTCCGGGCAGTCGTGCCCAAGGAAAAATTGCTAGAATTCAAGTTGGGTCAAGACGGCTGGAAAGAGCTCTGTGATTTCATTGAGCTCCCCCAACCGGCCGGAGAGTTCCCGCACGTAAATGATGGAAAGATGTTCGTTGCTGTCCACGTGCTCTTGATTAATATCTGGACAATGAAGGCTTTGAAGAATGGGGTGGTTCGCTGGGCTCCTTGGCTGCTTCTGATCGGATCGATAGTGTTGGCCAGAAGGCTTGATTATATCTAGTAGAACAACGATGATTGATATTTGCACACCAACTGTGTCGACTTCTTGTACCCTATGATTGTGTCGTGATATTTGACTAGAGTCGATCCTCGCTGCGCTGCAATCTTCAAAGAGACAGATTGTTGGTGATAAGGGCAAATCGATCCGCTATGCGTAGTGTACATCGCGCAACCTGAGATCAAGGTGTCAGTCTGGAAATTGCACATCGTTTCTCTGTATGAAGAGCCCTACAGGGAACTCTTAACTAAACATCATATCTTTTGATTATGGCTCGCTTGAGTGGGACTGCACATTCGATGTCTGTCCGTGCTGGACGGTTGAAGCGGTACTTCCAGACAGCACTTTGCTACTCTTGAATAAATTGAGTCGGTATCTCAAGCTTACAAACCAGCCTTGGAACATAGTTTGATGGTTTAAAAGTTGTGTGACAGGCAATAAGCTGGAAAGACCAGTAGACGAGTAACAACAATGGATAGGTACCAGGCTGGCAAAATGTACGAGCCACAGCGGTGAGTGTAGTACATCGATAGCAGCCGATCGTCGGATGCGTGTCGAGACATTTCCGAGTGGCGAAAGAGTGCTTGTTGACCCCGTAGTGACCAATTCTAGGGTTTTTTCAATTTGGACTGTTATGTTGATGTCGGCTCCATGACCGGTTAGATTTCTATGCTCTACGTCGAGAGATTTGTAAGGGTTGTTTAGCTGTCAGTAAGCCGAAAGATACAGATTCAGCGAGCTAGTCTTGCATATTTAGTGGTCAATATAAGAACTAGTCGTATTGCTGTGGAAAGATTCATCTCAATTGCCATGGGTCCGCTTAGTGATCTCCGTCCAGGCTCTTGTGGAAGTTCGAACTCTGCTGCAATGAATCATTTGTAGAATGAACAAGACATCCATAATTATAGGTTTTCAGTCCTCTGCATTGAGATTCCAGAGCCATCACCGGACCTCGATCGGATTGAGCTTCGATATGATTTGGATACTGAATCAGCGAGCGTATCGATCAAAAGAGGCTACCATCAACCTTTGTGGTAGCTTCGCCAGCCTTTTTTATGTTAGCCCTTAGGGCTGCGAGGAGCTGTGATCATAGCCCTAGTTTCATGAAGCTCATCCAGGGTGTCGAAAATTGGTGTCGAGAACCGAAATGGATATTGAGAGAGAGCCGACGGCGTGTATTGAGAAGATCAGTCGAACATTTACATTCTCATTATGTTGTTGCGACGTGAGAACGACGACGAGCTTTCGGTTGGCCTGAGGGAAAGCGGTCTCTCAAGACACGTCCTCTGTTATCCTGAAAGGGTTAGATTCGTTTTAGGGCTGCGTATCGGACTTGTTTCCGGCAGCTATTATGATAAGTCAGCAGTCTTGAAGATGCGACGACAGCTTACACTCAGATGGTTGAAACAAATTAGGTGATCTCTGCTGTGACAATTATAGCCGCACCACTCATTGTTATCTTCTCGAGGAATACTTATAGATACTGATTGAGCTTGCTGCAGAGATAATCATCCTAGGGTCATAATGGCGCCGAGCGGGAACAATGCCAAGCTGTCGCTTCGCCTCAGGATAAGTTCTCA
This sequence comes from Aureobasidium sp. EXF-3400, assembly GCA_024195585.1. Classification (NCBI taxonomy): domain Eukaryota; kingdom Fungi; phylum Ascomycota; class Dothideomycetes; order Dothideales; family Saccotheciaceae; genus Aureobasidium; species Aureobasidium sp. EXF-3400. The sequence goes on from SWBL01000158.1 coordinate 88,986, forward strand.
CGCGCGATCTGAGACGTCGGCGTCCACTTTTGACAGCCCTGGCCTGTCAGGCCTTGCTCGCAGTATACCAGACTGGGTTTCGTAGCCGATATTAACATTATGATGATAGATCCGTGGAATTCTCGACTGCAGAGTCTGTAGGTATATAACAAGTGCGATGCACCTCAAAAGATAAACTGTCTCATCACTCCTTCATTTGTTTCCATTTCTGTATCTGTTTCATCTTACCTCTGTCGCTCTTTTTGATCATGAGATCTTTCACTCTCTTCACGTCTGCTCTTGCAGCATTCGCCAGCACTGTCAGCGCTGCCGGTGTCACTGGTGCTGCTGAAGGTTTCGCTAAGGGTGTAACTGGAGGTGGTTCAACCGCCGCTGTGTACCCTACCACCACTGCCGAGCTGGTCTCGTACCTTGGTGACAGCAAGCCCCGTGTTATCATTCTCAACAAGACCTTCGACTTCCGCGGTACTGAAGGCACCACCTCTGCCAAGGGTTGCTCTCCTTGGGGTACTGGCAGTCTCTGCCAACAGGCCATCGACAAGGATGGTTGGTGTGAGAACTACGAAGCCTCGGCACCCAAGGTTTGTTACTCAGTCTTGCCTACAGCAGCGTATAGTCTAACAGATAGTAGGTCTCTTCCCTGACTTACGACAAGGCCGGTATGATCGGTATCACTGTCAACTCCAACAAGAGTCTGGTTGGTCAAGGCAGCAAGGGTATCATCAAGGGCAAGGGCCTCCGCATGGCCAACGGTGTCAAGAACATCATTATCCAGGTAGGGCAAGTGGCCCAAACTTTGTTTCGCTTCTCTAACTTCGTCACAGAACATTGCTATCACTGACCTCAACCCCCACTACGTCTGGGGCGGTGACGCTATCACTCTTGCTGGTAAGTGGAACCCGGATTATACTTATATCTCGTCTGGTTACTAAATCTCCTGGCAGGTACTGATATGATCTGGATTGACCACGTTACTGTAAGTCTGCCATGCTTCTTCTGGAACGACCACTATCTCTTGAGCTGTGACTGATCCTGATGATAGACCCAACGTATTGCTCGCCAGCACATTGTTCTCGGAGAGTCTGCTTCCGGCAGAGTCACTATCTCAAACTGCGACATCGACGGCTCAAGCTCCTGGTCAGCCACCTGTGATGGCCGTCACTACTGGGCTCTTTACTTCACCGGCTCCAACGACATGATCACTTTCAAGGGCAACTACATTCACCACACCTCTGGCCGTTCGCCCAAGATCCAGGGCAATACTATTCTTCACGCTGTCAACAACTACTGGTAAATTTCTCCTAGTTTTTGCTACACCAAGCTCATTGTCTAACAAATTATTAGGTACGACATCGACTCCAAGGGCCACGCTTTCGAGCTCGGCCAGGGTGGTTACGTCCTCGCTGAAGGGTAAGTCAATCTCTATCTTTCGACTGGTCCTGTGGCGTAGAAATACTCCAAATTTTGGTGCCCAGAGTCTTTGTTGTATTTCGAGCCGGCCCGATACCCCCTCTGTCCTTTTTTGATACATGTACTGACTTTCTGATTCAGTAACAAGTTCCAGAATGTGGCTATCCCCTTGGAAAGTGGTACCACTGGTAAATACTTCACTGTTCCTAGCAGTGGCAGTGTCTGCAGCTCCTTCATCGGCCGCAGCTGCCAGAACAACGCCTTCGGCAGCTCTGGTACCTTCTCCTCTGCCGACACTAGCTTCCTCAGTAACTTCAAGGGCAAGAACATTGCTTCTGCTGCTGCTGCCAGCTCTGTCTCCACTGCCAACGTTGGCTACGGCAAGATCTAAGCGAGAGATGCTATTCGATCTCTCATCCAGTTCTGACACCTTGTGTCTCACTCTTGTTACATACTCTATGCACAAATCAATGGAGAATGGGTCTTTTGTCGGTCGTCAAGCTTCCAATTTGTGCCCCTTTTGTACAACGATACTGAGTTTCGATTGGATCTATATTCAAGTACTTTATCCCTGGTTGATCAGTACACAATGGGGATGTTCCCTCTCCAACCAGTCTGAGCTAGTATGTCTCAAGTATTTCCATCCCAAGTTGTCGATCGGTAAGAGTAATGTTCCTGGGCGTATTGCGAAGCTTGAGACACCTAAAGCACAAAATACACCATACTTCACCACACGAGGCCACAAGAATCGCAAAATTCATTGTTTCAAGATCAGAACATTTAACAGCATCCAGAACAATACGTAAAACCGCCTCTGATGATGCTGGTGGATGTGTAGACGAGTTGATGGTCGAAAAACCATGGTTGAGAGGACAACCCTGCCCCGAGCACCGAAGTACATACCAATCAACGGGTGATGACTTGGCATGTTTTTGAATGAGCCTCTCTTCCACCCTTCGACGCTGTCCACCTGTATGCTTTTGCGCTCCTCCCATCCGAGTCGGCTGTCAAAACAAGATCGAACCGTCTTGCCCCTTGCCGAGTCCTCCACTTTGGCCGTCGCGAGGCCGTCGCGAAGCCGTCTTCAAGAGCCGAAAACCCCGGTGCCCTGCCGAAGATCCACTTCAACATCGACTAATATCCGAATCATACCGCAATGTCACCCAATTGATTGTCTCATTAATGTCACCAGGACAAGGCCCCCTTTCGATACGATCATGATCTTACCGTTCGCAACAGCAAAGTTAGGTCTCTAGCGTGGAGGTTGTCAAGGCTCGTTCTTCGATGAGCAAAATTTTTCTGGTTTAATACTCAATTGAGCAATGAACTTTATTGGCGAAAGGGGCTCCCACAACGCATCCTTGAGATGCATGCAGGAGCTCGCTAACGATATCCAGTTTGAACTTTACATGAAATAGGCGCGAACGATTGGATCTGCACAGCTTATAGCACGCTGTTGTAGGATCGCATGGGCTTGCATCCTTCTGCGCCTTTTATATCAGTTAGGCAGGTCAGAACAACACTATCGAATCGCGGTCTGCATAAGCCGCCACGAATTTGCAGCGTGACAATACTATTCATGAGCATCACAAAAATAACAATCACAGGATCACGATGAATGAAACCCTACAACTTTCACATGCACTGCTAAGGCGCGCGCTTGTTCGAGAAGCGCGACCATTTGAGGGCTTGCGTTTCTGGTTGAGCCAGCGCAAATTTTTCTACAAGGCTCTGTGCTCACTCATTACACACCCCGTGGAGAGCCCCACACAGCTGAATTTATCCACAGTCCCCATGGTGAAGGACGTTGAATCAATCGCTAACCCCAAATTGATCGCCTACCGAAGCACACCGCTTGATGTTACACTTGATGTGATACTCTGGAGGATCAAACACATCATCTTCGATTCGTGCTTTTCAGCCACCCAAGCCATTCCAAGACATTACAATTTCGGCACTCGCGTTTGGCCTGTCTGTGAGCCTCGGACCAAGCAAATGCAAGCATGTCCACAACGCCGCCACGCTCGCCAGCGTTGCTTGCATGATGCCGCCCGTCGTTTCCGTGTTGGCAGTGGCATGCGCCAAATACAACGGTCAGCCTTGAACATCCTCACGTCTTGGACAGGTAAGCTTAGCCTGGAACTTCCGCTTCATCAGCTATACCATGGAGAGATTGTGTGGTGGTTTTGTCACTACCACAAAGTTTGTTTTGACAATGATTTGGCACAAGCTCGATGCAGTTCCAGGAACGAGCGTCCGAGTTAGGGCGTGTGAAAACTGCCGCCCCAGCTTTGCGGTCCAGCTCCAGTGGAGAGCATTGGGGTGTTGGACATTTTTCGGCATGGCGCTTCTTTCTGACACGGATCTGAGGTGATGATCCACTTCGGCCTTCGCCGCATGGTCTGACTGTGCAAGGATGTCTGACATTCGGCACCCCGTGGAACACACGCCGTGTTGCAAAGGGCCGGGCGTCAAGCGGGATCCCGAGTTCTTTCCCGAGGGCCCCTCGCCTCTCCAAATACCTCCCCACACGAGACTGAAAGTCATCCCCACAGCACGCGAGAGGATCAACTCATGATCTCTCCAGGTTGCGAAACGACAATGCATATCGTCACATGCCAGAGCCACTCTACAGTGGTGGTCATGTACAAATAGGTACATGTTCTTGGGTTGCATCATCAACTCCGCATCTGGTAGCTGAAGACATCTCCTGGAGGAACCAATCATGGTCGGCTAACATGTACGACCGATCCCCGTACTCAAAACGTTCCAGGGTTAGGCACCGCGGGAAAAGGTGGGATGGTCGCGGAGCTCAAGCTCAATTTCCTTAGATTTTTTTCTTCTTCTCAGACATCTCCAACTCTTCGTACAAACATGTTCAAACTCTGCTATTGCGATCTGAGAACGGTCCGTGACGTTACGCCTTCTTGTCGTCATGGCTGGAAGGCAACAAGACGGCGAAGCACTGGAGGCTGCGAGCTTGTCTTCGAGACTATGAAATTATTGGATGGCCGAGGCTGGGCTTGCTCGGCCGGGCCTTGCTGGACGTTGGGTGGACCGTTAGTCTAAACCCACATCAAATTTGTAAAGCTTGCCCGGCGTACCGTTGGTGAGGTTCTCGGCAGAAGCACTTGTTTTGTTGCCAATCAAAAGTTCTAGATGGCTTAACGATCGGACCATGTGACTGGACCCGAGCGCTGAACGGCCATTTTTTCGTCGTAGCTCGCCGAAGAAGGCGTCTCTGGTGATTGTTTTGGGTTAGATCGTGATGTTCTCGATGCAAGATGGAGCCACGCGGGGATCGAGTGGAGAACGAGCAAGTGAATACAAAACCACGGGTTCGCGCACCTCTGTGATTGTTTGTATCTCACACACAATCTTTCATCACTCAAGCCACCGCCAACATGCCTGGTGCTATGCTTGCTACCACCTCTGATGTCAATCAGATTGAGGCTCCAGTCACCTGGAAGGCCTACCTGATTTGCGCCTTCGCCTCGTTCGGAGGTATCTTCTTCGGTTACGATTCTGGTAAGCACTCTTCTCTCACAGTCGACTGCATCTTCAGCTTCTAACACACGACACAGGTTACATCAACGGTGTTACTGGTTCTCCCGTCTTCATCGAGCTTATTGAGGGCGCTGGTCAAACCACTCTCTCCGGTCCCCACAACTCTCTCATCACTTCTATCCTCTCTGCCGGTACCTTCTTCGGTGCTATCATCGCCGGTGATGTCGCTGACACCATCGGTCGCCGCTGGACTGTCATCATTGGTTGCCTTATCTATATCATCGGTGTCATTCTCCAGGTAGCCTCCCACGGTCTTGGTCTGATTGTCGCTGGTCGTCTCATTGCCGGTCTCGGTGTCGGTTTCGAGTCCGCCATTGTCATTCTGTACATGTCTGAGATCTGCCCTCGCAAGATCAGAGGTGCTCTCGTTTCCGGCTACCAGTTCTGCATCACCATTGGTCTCTTGTTGGCTGCTTGCATCAACTACGGTACCAAGGACATCAACAACACTGGCTCTTACCGTATCCCCATCGGTATCCAGTTCATCTTCGGTATCGTCCTCGGTGGTGGTCTCTTCTTCCTCCCCGACTCTCCTCGCTACTTCGTCAAGCGTGGTAACGTTGAGGCTGCCCGCCACGCCTTGTCCAGACTCCGTGGCCAGCCCGGTGACTCTGACTACATTGAGGCTGAGCTTTCTGAGATCGTTGCCAATGAGGAGTACGAGCGTTCCATGATCCCCACCACTGGCTGGGTTTCTGGCTGGGCCAACTGCTTCAAGGGTTCGCTCTGGAAGCAGAGCTCCAACTTGCGCAAGACCATCCTCGGTACCTCTCTCCAGATGATGCAGCAGTGGACCGGTGTCAACTTCATCTTCTACTACTCTACTCCTTTCCTCCAGTCCACCGGTGCCATCGGCAATGCCTTCTTGATCTCGCTGATCTTCACCCTCGTCAACGTCTGCTCTACCCCCATCGCCTTCTACACTGTTGAGAAGTTCGGTCGTCGTCCTCTCCTCGTCTGGGGTGCCTTCGGCATGTTGATCTGCCAGCTTATCGTCGCTGTTGTCGGTGTCACCGTCGGTTTCAACCACACCCACACCATCCCCAACCCCGCTGGTGGTGACGATCTTACCCGCGCCAACAACATCTCTGCTGTCAACGCCCAGATCGCCTTCATTGCCATCTTCATTTTCTTCTTCGCTTCCACCTGGGGTCCTGGTGCCTGGGTTCTGATCGGTGAGGTCTTCCCTCTTCCCATCAGATCTCGTGGTGTTGCCCTCTCTACCGCCTCCAACTGGCTGTGGAACACCATCATCGCTGTCATCACCCCCTACATGGTCAACCCCGACGAGGGCAACCTCAGATCGTCCGTCTTCTTCATCTGGGCCGGTCTTTGTACTTGCGCCTTCGTCTACTCGTGGTTCTTGGTTCCCGAGACCAAGGGTCTTTCCCTCGAGCAGGTCGACCGCATGATGGAGGAGACCACTCCCCGTACTTCCTCCAAGTGGGTCCCCCACGAGACCTTCGCCAGCTCCGTCGGCCACGCCAACGGTGGCAAGCTCGACTTGGAGGTCGTCGAGGATGTTGAGAGAAAGGGCAGCGTCTTCTAAGAGCTCCACTCCTCTCACATCATTTCCTTACATACCAAGCTCCTTAAAAAGGACAATAGCTCTCAGATATCCCCCCCTTACTGTACATTCCTCGTAATGTCAACTGTCAATTAGTTTTTGACTAATACATTTTCTACTTCTACTTCTTGTGCATCTTTCAACTATGTGAATCATCGTGATATTCGATTCTATCGAGACATGAAGCAGTGTCCATCTGCATCCGCCACTCTACCAAAACTATCCTGAGAGCTTTCCAATCTGAAGGTAGCTATGTGCTTTACCGACCCCGCATGATACGTTCTTGAGCGCATGCAGGTTGCGGTTTTTTGTGATTGAGTTACATATGTTGATCAGGATCTGCAGTCAGATCGACAGCGAACGGCTGGCCCAGCGTAACAGCTTGCCTCGAACGTTCAGTTCATCAACCATCGAAAGTCGTTCCGATATCCGCGTTCATCTCGTTAAAAACAATCAATCCACTGATGAGCAACAGAATCCAATATTCCTTCGATAGAAAGACTGGTCACGCATACAACTCATTGGCAGAGCCTCTGCCTCTATGCGCCCGCGCTAAACCCCTTCCCCGGAATTGCATCCTACATGTAGGAACATCGTGCATCGCTAACAGGGATGTGTGAGAACATCGAGAGGGGGTAGAGGTTCTTCGGGCCGAAGCTCCATCTCACGAGGGGTCTTTGCATCTCCTTTTGCGACTTCGAAAAATTCTAAGAACGGTCACCGCAGCGTTGCCGTGTCGCAAAACACGGAAGCTTGTTTGTTTCGGATTGTGGTTACTCCGGTGGTATTGCTTTTGTGCCTTCATACCCACCGCACATCCTTGCGTCTCGACTTCGACCGCATATCCTTGTGTCACTCGATCCTCATGTCACGGTCCGTGTCGCTTCAGCAATTCGATCCTCGGAAAACATCGAACTTCAAGCTGTGGAAAGGTTTGACGCCGAACAATCGACCGGTAAGCGCAAAACGTCAAGACAAATGAACAAGCAACAGCCACTTTGCATGAGTCAATTCTTGCACCGCTTATTTGGCTTCAACGTCTGCTTCTTTTTTTTCTCTTGTCTTTTGTGGATAATCGATTTGCTGCTGCCAAGTCACTTGGCTTGGTCGTGTGACTTGGGAAGTTGTCGTCAACACTTTACATCCATGACGGCTTGCAGGAACGAAAACGAAGGCTTGCAGAAGTTACATGGATATCGAAGCCCCGACGTGGCTTTCTAACTTACCTACGGACAACGCGACGTCCACCAACTGACCGTGGAAGTGCTGCTCTTCGAACACGACTATGCGCTCTACAGAACGACGTGAGTTCCGACACATGTCATCTGGCACTTGACACGACTCCAACATCCACGCCACAAGAGGTCAAGGGGAGTGTTCTACTTGATTGTTGTAGGTCCCCAAGATGTAGGCAACAGGATGATAAGGAACTCGCAATTTTGCATTGTATGTCACACAGGCAGTCACTCGCCCAGCCACTTCCTATATGGCATCAGCACATAAGAGGTGACACTCTTTATCGCATGGTCGACCCCCTCCAGAGAGGACCTCAAATTCGAGTAAGAAGAGCCCCGAGCATGCCGAAACGTATGTACAGAAGCCTGAGAACTCGCCATCGATGAGGTTCTTGTTCCCGGTATGTGATAGATGCTGTGAGACTCGTGGTCTCGTACGACAATACTCGCACGTTTGTCACGTCCACGTCGTCCAGCGCACAAGAGCCGCGAGGCCAACTGAGGGGGCATAGAAACATGCAGTGCTCTGGTAGCACAATGTGCTGCTTTAAAATAAGTCGTTCCCTCTTCTTGTCTATTACTCCTGATGCGCCTTCTTTCAACCAGCAATTATCAGTTCAATCACAAAATCACAAAGTCATTTTCCGTGATCACTAAAGATGCACATCTCAATTGCGATCATCGTCTCTTTGGCGGCCCTCGCCTTTGGACAGAACAACACAGATCCAAGCTCAACAAATTCTCTCTTTGCGTCCCAAGCCTCAGCCAACCTCGCAGCCCAATCTTCGCTGATTTCTGTGGCTTTGGACTCCATCTCGTCAGCCGCAGCGACTGCGACAGGCATCTACAAATCCCAAATGCAGAGTCAATATTCTGCATACTCATCTGAAGCTTACGCCGGCTTGTCCAGCCAAGCAATCGATATCAGTAGTCAACTGGGCTACTCGTTCTCTGTGGCTACAACGATGCCAATGTCGAGCCCAAGTCCGAGCCCAAGCCTAATCTCAGCATCGATATCTGCTATAGATACAGCGACGAGCGGGTCGATTGGTAGCATTGTTGGTGTCGATTCTACATTCCCAGGCTCGGGGTCGAGCTCCTCGGCTTCTTCGACTCGTAGTGGATCTCCGAGCTCGTCGGGTACCAGGAGTTCAGCATCCTCGACTGATGATTCTACAGCTGCTCGCTCGACAGCTTCTTCTTCGGCGTCCTCGACTTCTTCTGGTGGAGTTAGTCCAATTGTCCTTCCTAGGTTGGGTAGTGTAGCTGGTCTTTTCTTTGTGGTGTTCAACATGTTGTAGTGACTCGCATCGTACCTCTCGAGCAGTTGAAAGTGAGAGAGTATGGAGGCTCTCTTTGTTGACGCTTGCCGATAGTTGTAAAAGCTTCAAGATACTCATAGGGACATTGATTTAGATCAATTGTTACTACTCAGTATAGGTCGTCTAATAAGCATCAGTCAGATACATGAAGCTTTAGAGCGTCGCCCATCTCGGACATCACCACTCCTCTCATTCCACAATATTATTGTACTATGGTGCTGTTACGATTGAACTACAATCACAAAGACTGTCTTGTGATATAGCGAAGTGATAAGACTGTATTTCTATCCAGTTGATGGAGGCTCGGCGTCGGGAGAGTTGAGCTTCCCCACACTTGACCAGACAGAAAAGCCGGAGATTAAGCGACAAGCGATTTTGGACGAAATCTGCGTGCGCCTTGTTCAGCGTTTTCGCGATCGGAGACGACAACGACAACCATCGACAACCCCCTTTTTGTGAAGCCATTCAATGTGAGTCGCTTCGTTGATGGCCTGAGAAGACGCGACTGGACGCATACACCGACCGACTTTTTGCAAATCTGGATCTCGACCGGCAACCGGCGCAGTGAACAGCAGTGAAGGAGAAAAATTGGACACGGGCACGCATACACAATCTTCGATATACGACCGACACGACCCATCGACCTTTTCCTTCTACCGTCTGCCACCGCCGCAAGCCCACTCGATTCATCCAAATTTGCAACCAGTCGCCGCACCTGTCCTCGCCGCGCCTTCTCGGCCGTCACACACAACTTCACACATAAGGACAAGCCACTGACCGACGCTTGCGCACAGCAGCCTTCATAATCCGACAACATGGGTATCTCTCGCAGTGGTAACTGGAAGCGCTCCGCCTCTGGCGCTAAGCGGTAAATATCTGCTTGATCTCCACTCTCTTTGGGAAACACAATCGCTGACATCGTCATCAGCATTCCCGCCAACAAGAAGCGCGGTACGTAAACAAACTGGTGTCCAACACCGTAACCCGATCGCTTGACGAACTGTCTTTCTGACTTTTCGTCTCTACAGCTTTCGAGAAGGGCCGTCAGGCTGCCAACACCCGTATCGGTGCCAAGCGTATCCATCTCGTGCGCACCCGTGGTGGTAACCGCAAGTTCCGTGCCCTCCGTCTCGACTCCGGCAACTTCTCCTGGGGTTCCGAGGGTATCTCCCGCAAGACCCGCGTCATCGGTGTCGCCTACCACCCTTCCAACAACGAGCTCGTCCGTACCAACACCTTGACCAAGTCCGCCGTCGTCCAGATCGATGCCGCTCCCTTCCGTCAGTGGTACGAGGCCCACTACGGCTCCGCTCTCGGTCGCCGTCGCCAGGCCAAGGGTGAGGAGGAGACCAAGAAGTCCAAGTCGGTCGAGAAGAAGCAGGAGATCCGCTCCAAGGCCGCCGGCAAGGTCGAGTCTCCCATCGAGAAGCAGTTCGAGGCTGGTCGTCTCTTCGCCGTTGTCGCCTCGCGCCCCGGCCAGAGCGGTCGTGTCGACGGCTACATCCTCGAGGGTGAGGAGCTCGCCTTCTACCAGCGCGCCATCCGCAAGTAAACAATGACTTGCCGCTAACGAAGGATTATGGGGGGTTACTCATCATGGCAATTCTCACACACATTCATGGTTGGGCGTCGTTGTTCATGACACTGGCGTTTGTGCACAAAAGACAGACAAAAAGTACTGTTGTTTTAGCTCATGCCAGAATTCTCTCTTGTTTCTCAAAAAAATTTCAAAGCCGTCGAATACCCCCTCATACATGAGACTCATGAGATGATTGGCATTTTTTCTCACTATGCTTGTGTTGTGTAATATATGTCCTGTGAGAGTCTTTTGATATCCACGCCGCAATGTAACAACCTCGTATCTCCTTGAACGTTCCTTAGCTCCTTCCATCTCTGCACCTGCCTGCTATTATCTCTTTATGGGCAGGTCCAGGTCCACAACGAACGGCGCGTTGACAGGACTGTACCCAACATCCATAATCGCCGCATTAACCAACAGCGTCTGCTCTCCCCTCTTGATCCCTCTTCCGTCTACAAACACTGCTCTCTGCTCCTTGACTTCTTTCTCCACCACCTCAACCCTCTCAACCTCTTTAATGTGCGTCTCCCAACCTCGTGTCTTAAACTGCTCCATTGTCTGCTTCTCGGTATCCAAAGCATCACCCCACGTCACAGTCTCTGCACCCCACCCCTCATGAATATGGCCAAAACAATGCACCAAAGGCTTTGCTCTAGTCACCGCTTTGAGCAAATGCGGACATCCTACATTGCCATGTGCGGTGATGTCTCCATGCTTGTAAGGCGGTCCATGTGTGCAGATGATATCGAGTTCCTGATCTGAGAATGAGGGGATTGGGTTGATGGCGATGTTTGTGGCATCAGAGAGACTTTGAGATGGAGTATTATAGCGGTCTTGGTGTCTTTCGTAGGGGAATGCCCAGTCGTAGAATTCGGGTTGGTATGGAGATGTGTAGAGCTGATGGGTGTTAGTCATCAATGTTTTGGATCAATGATTTTCCAAGCCACTGATTATTGTAACCCTTCCCTCCTTGAGTGACACAAACATAGAAGATAGTGATAAGGAAAGGAGCAAAAGAAAACCACTTACCTTCAATACCCCTCCATTTCCCACCTCGACCTCATGAACCCCCTCCTCCAACATTCTCACTCCCTCTTTTACCGCCCTTCCCTCCTTACCAAACCACATCTCTCTAGCCTCTTCATACGCTTCCTCCCACTTCTTACCCCACAGTAACTTCTCGTGATTTTTCATCCAAGTCTTGTCTAATGTCCTATCGTGATTCCCCGCGATTATCAGCTTCACCGGTGCATCGATGGAAGCAAGCATATCGAGTGTTTTGTTGTATTCAGAGGTCAAACCCTCCATGGTGAGGTCTCCGCAATGAATGAGGACATCTGCTGAGGGAAGAGGCTGGCGGAATGGTTGGGAAGAGGAGGCAGGTGCGAGGGGTGTCGAGTGCGTGTCGCTGATTATGAGGATGCGTGTCTTGACTGTTTGAGTTGACATTCTGGAGGAAAATAGCTCTCTTTTCCGACGAGTAAGATGACCAATAAACTATTCCTAAGATTGTAAATGCAAGATGGATGATAAGTTGATGGAAAAACCGATGGTCGTGTCAGCTTTTTGTTTACTCAAGTTGCGTGCGTCACATGTGAATACACGAAGCTTGGTGCATCAGCTTCGCAATGTGCATAGTGCGAGCAAGAATATAATCTCAATAGATATACAAGATAACAATATGGGTATCTAGATGATAGCTGAAAGGTAAACAGAAATAAAAACCACAAAAAAACAAACACAGATATCATCCATCAAAACCTCGTTCTACTGCTCGCCCGGCTATGGCTTCTTGTGCCACCGTCACCGCCACTACTTTTATCCTTACTTCCCAAACTCAAGAAGCTCAATCTCTTCTTGATAGAAGCACGTCTACCTCTGGGTTTGTGTGGCGCTTGTTCGGTGTGTTGTGTGTCGATAGTGAGGACATCGCTGGGTGCTCTCTCACGCATCGACCCAGGCATCTGCGGCACTTCTGTATTCTGCCACGCTGCGGATCTCAATCGCCAATCCCTCGAAGGATATATCGCATGCAACTCTAACAAAAAGCTGTCCTCAAAGCCGGCTCGCAGAATCTCTTTGATGTGCGTAGGGATGAATGGAGAAGAAATGGCGAGTTCGATGCTGCGGGCATGGTCTTCCAAGGAGATGACTAGAATATCTCGCAGTTGTGTTTCCTTAGTTTTTGGCTCGCCAAAGGCATCGTGGTACATGCTTTGGGCTTCTGCCATGGTGTTGTTGGCGGTGCTGCCTGTTCCTGGCCGGGACTGGAACGATTCAAGGAGTTTGTGATACTCGGCGACACTGCCACTGGTACTTGTGTCTACGCTCGATTGAATAGCCTCAATCAGTGTTTCCACGTGGGATTCTCCTTTGCTGGCAGTGGAGTGAGTTGCGACTGCTATGTTCAACGTCTTGCGCTGGGTACGATCGATGGCTGCTTGCATTGGTGTCAAGACTACTCTTTCTTCTCTGGTGATGGGACTATAAGACAATACTGTCGGGAACGCTGTTTGAGCATAGAAGACCGTCTTTTCGACAACTTGGTCGATGACGCTGATAGCTGGGTTATCGTGGCGGCTCGTCATAGCAAACGCTGTAGGTTGAGCGGTCAGACAGTGCTCCCTATATCCTGGTGCGACACCGCCTTGCTGGTTGATAGGATGCAACTGGTTCTTGTACACAGTGACAGGGCTGATCTTGACAGCAGGATCACTTGTCGATGATGTGGGATTGGTGTAGTCCGGTCCCAAGTTCGAGACGTAGGGATATTGCACTTGGAGCAAGGTTGCAAAACTCTTTCTGTCACAATTCGCGGGACCTTCGAAAATGAAGTGCTGACCACGTACAGACCCAGGGAAGAGTTCATGGTCGCTGAAGGCCACGTAGAAGAATCGGGGCAGTGGTACTGGCCCGGCAGCCAAAGTGTTGTAAATGCGTGCCTCATCGAAGCGAACTTGCGCGATACCAGCAGCGTCCCAGGTAGCTTCACGCCCTCCGGCAAGTTGTTTAAGAGTTTTGAGAACGTTCTCCCAACAGTAGCCCTTCTCGAAGTACATGGCCATGGTTCGATATAGACGATCCTTTCGTGATTGTACCAGCTCTGTGGGGGTTTCAAGCCCAGGTATCTTCGCTGGGGCAAGAATTCTAGAAGGCTGACTCTCGTTCAATACCTCGATGTGGAGGTTCAACGTACATGCTGCACTGGAATAGTTCTTGGCCTGGATATGGAGCTCGGTAAGCTCGTGGATTCGGCACACATATGCTTCCTCCTGGCCACTCAATCGCAAGAACTCCATAAGACGTAGAAGTTGCACCATACGAGAAGCGGGGTCTCTCACATCGCCCAAATCAGCCAAAACATTGAACAATCGACCGACCTCTAAGATCACCTCCATCACAGCTTCGAAAAGTGCATTCAACTCAGTATTTTTGACGATTGCAAAGTGCTTTCCAAGCCGTTCCAAGAAAGCTGATGCGAATGGGCTCTGTATGGCGGTATCTTCGCGGTGCATGGTGTCAAAGGCATTGATGATGGCTGCTTGAACCACACCAAGATTCTCGTTCAGTTGCCATTCACTGACGATGATGGAGCGCAATATATCAAGGCCAACAGACTGCAGTTGATCATGAAGCCCCATACAGAGTCTGACAATAGATGGAATGACCTCAGTAGACAGGCCCACTTGATACCCACCAACTCGGTCCATAGGATAGAGCACTTGGACGTATTCTGGAGGAGCCTGCCAGCCTAAGCAAGCCCAACCTGTCTGGAGGAGGTCGGCAGCGTCAGCGCGAATGTCTCCACCGATCGTCCAGATGGCTCGTCTTGTCTGTTCCGTGAAGGTTTCCATTGACACCGTTTTACTCAGGGCAAGGTCAATCAATATCTGGAACCAGAGTTCCCAGAGATCGGGGTTGAATTCCATGACATCGTTGACGCCGCTGTCATCTTCAGATGGTACAAAGTTTGCAGACAGGATCTCAAGCAACCACCGAAGAGCAGGGACAGCGACCTTCGCATGAGTGACGTGCAAACTGAGCCACTGCGTTGGGAAGGCTTCTCCGTTGTGAATAGACTTGAACACCTTGAAAGCCTTCAACAGGAAGTCTTGTTGCATTGTCTTTGAATCGGATGGAGTACCACTTAAGAAGAGTTGGCCTTGTGGTGGCCCATTCTGGAAGAACGAGTCTAGCACCGCGGCGATTTCCATCAAGACCTCAGAAGGTACCTTTGCCGCATCTACGGGCATGCTAAGGAAGGGGTAGTGATCTGGGAACAGATATGACAGAGACTTTTTCGGCTTGCCGATGGAAAGAGAAGATACCCTCCCATGGTTTCCATTTTCCAGGTACTCGTTGATGACATGGTACGCGTCTACAAGTCTCCATATATAATGTAAGGACTGTACAGAATTGGTGATCTGCGCTTGCTGAGTGCGTAGAATCGAACAACACATTCTGACGCCTTCTATCTTTTGCTCGGACAAGTTGGATGCGTCTGGCCAATAGTCCTCAAGCCATCCTATCGTCAAAGCATGGAGCTTGAGTGATGCATCAGGAGCGGAGAAAGTATGTTGACCAGATAACTCCTTGATCATGATCAGCCTGTGGATGCGCAGACCGCCCTTCTTGCTTGCTGATGCAGTCATCATACCATCAACGACATCCAGGATATCATCTGCGGCCATGACATGAGCAAGCTCAGGAAGCCACGAAGAAAAGTGTTGCATCAAGATCGTCTGAGTTCCATAAAGATCTTCTCTTGGATTGCGCATCAAGTTCACCAATGCGATCAATACAGAAGAGACGGCATTATTTAATGATGAAGTGCTTCGTGGTGATCCAGATTGGCTACGATTCGTAACAAATTTCATGACTTGGCCAGAGACTTTCAAAGTACTGCGCAGCTCTCGTGCATCTTCAACCTCGTATGGCCTGCTGATAAAGGCACGCAAGGCCCTGCACACACCCTTGGCGGCGTCATGCGAATGTTGACGGTCCTGGATGTATTCATCGAATAGATCTTTCGTGCTACTGAATCGGCGATCGCGTGTGAGATGGAGCATGTGAACTAGGCACGACAACGCTCGCTCAGTGAAGTTCTCCCCGAGACTGACTCCTGTTCCGGTGTCATCATCCACACGGTAAAAGACGTCAAAAATCTTGTCAAGTGCTGTCAAAACAGGCTTGAAGAATTTGACAATCTCAGCATCTGGGGCCTGCTTGAATCCTCCCAATAGAGGCATAAGACCTTGCACCGTCGTCCCGTCCCACTGCACAAGTGAGCTGATGGTTGGGTCCTGAGGGGTAGTACTACTGCTAAGCGTAACGTCTACTGACAATGCAGCCATCGGAGTATTGTCCTGTATCTGCAGTTGATCGAGGCGTGATGGCAGCATCTGATATGCACCTCTGCCATGGACAGTACTGGCAGTATACTCACTATAGTCCCACAAAGCTAGTGTCTGTTGACCATGAGTGCACACAGCTCCCTGGTGATCCCATAGAGGTATCCAGGCCAACGCAAAAGGAAAGTGGTTGCCTTCTGCAATACTGAGAACAACATGAGCGTGTGGGAGATCTTCATTAAGAACTGACAGACGAATAGTCTGATTCCAAATCTCGCTGCGGTCGATAGCTGATGTCCTATAAGCAGTATGCGGTGGGCGGTTCGATGCTGGCCAGACAGAGTTCTCAATACGCTTTCCAGCCTCGGTCCGCACTTCGAGAGTCAGCTGAAGGTTTCTCAAATCCGCTTCGTTAGGTATGGCAACACTCCCTTCTTGCGGATGGAAGCAATGAGCACCAGACGGTAGAATAGGCTCTTTGAGGGTAAGGTAAACATCGCTGCGTTGATGGGCCGATCCAGAAGCTAGGTTCAGTGCCTGAGTACAGTACACATCCCTCAGCAGAGCAGGGTGGTCTTTGATGAGAACATCAGAGCTCGGATGAGCGAAGGCATGCAAATCGAGCTGGAACTTGCCGACTGATGGCGCTTTGGTAAAGCTGCCCATCGGGCTGCGGACGAGATTCTTGATAACCTCTTCCCAGCCATCTGCACCGACAACAGGTTCCTCGATGACTTCTTCAAAGGCCTCAGCTGGAGTCCAGAGCGAGATACTATGAGTAGTGTTGCCATGTTGACGGATGAGTTCACCGATCTCGACTGCGCCGTAGCCAATGACACGTCTCAATTTCTTTTCTGCTGTCGCGGGACGTCCTTGTGCGTCTACCACAACGGGTGTTTGTGGCCGACCTCTTATTTTTGATCGTGATGACTCCCGAGTCGGCGGTCGTGCTTGCTCTCGAGAACTGCTTCTTTCAAGATTCTTACGACCGCGTTGACTGCCCCAAAGGAAGCTACGACGCGCACCCGCGCTTTCCGATCGACTATGAGATTCCGGTCGATCTGCTTGAGGCGTTGTTTGAGAAGCTGCGATGACTCGTTTCCGGGGCGCTTCTTCTCTGTGAAGCAGGCAGACCAGGTACAGATGAGAACTTGGATCAGTTGCACTGCCTATCTCCGCCTTCGTCAAGTCTGTAAACAATGTTTTGGGTAACTGGTTGGGGGTGAGACTTTCGAGCGAGTGACGATCGAAAGGCACTTCGACGGCATAGACCTCAGACACGGCACGTGGTACAGCATCTGATGCTTGACGACACAAGTACATATGCAACACTCCTGGCTCGCCACTCCTATCACCGGTTTGTTTCAGGTCAACCAACAGATGGGAAACCAAGGACTCTTGAGTAGGTGGAGGAGGAGGTCTATCACGCATGCTCATGAGCGCCTGTAATTCCAGCATTTCCGGGATGCTGTCCTGCGCAGTAAGAATGCGACCCTTCTCCTGTGGACTCCGCACGATGACTTCTCCATGGAGCAGCTTGTTTCCGTCAACCAGATCCCAGACTGTCCTCTCTCTCAAAGATGCCAACTCTTTTTCGGTCAGAAGGTCGTGTATTAGCTGTTTGCGCGCGTTGTCCAATCTACCAGCCAGATCTGACAGCTTTTCCAAGAGCTCGTACTCGTGGTTTAGTACCAACTGGTGTACATGGGTAGAATGCCACTCGCGCAGGCATGAGGATATTTCGTCGACCAGGGGTTCTTCGTTGGAGAAAGGAGTCGCATCACCGATGCGAAGAGCAGGGAGAGGGGCCTCTTCTTTGAGAGAGCCCACCGGCCTCGGCTGCACGTCAATGGGTAGCAGGTGTGTGTCGTTGGGTTTGTGTGGGAATAATCTTGTCCTCCTCTTCGATTTTCCTCGACGCGGCGCATTCGTCGATAGTTCCAGGGGGTTATGGCCGTTCTGAGCACCACCGTTTGCTTGGACTTCATCCAATCGTTCCTTCTCTTGTTCAGTAGCTTGGTCTTCCTCGGTCAGGACCTCCCGGACCTGGATGCAGTTGCGTGGGAAGATGCCAGCATTTGCTCGTGGCATGAGTGCCTGGCCGTCCTGACATTCCAGACCCGTAAGGATGGATGGTTGCGACAGTAGCCATCCTCGACACCACTCAAGAGCGGTGCCACCTACTTCGGTAACATAGACATCGTCGCCAATCTCAAGGGCGATATCGTTCGGGTTACTCGCTTCGAATCGCTGCACGCATACAGCATGTACGATGTGTTTGACCGGTCGCCACGACATGTGTATAGAACTAGCTTCTTCCGTTCATGTATGCGCGTATTTCTTGGGCCGAGGAAGAATTTACAGCAGTAGAGAGCGTATCGTGTGGGCTTAGCGGTGAGTGGTGGATCGAGCACGAGGGCAGCTTGGAGCTGGGGTTAGTCGAGTGTTTCCAGAGATGACTAGCTCACGAGCGACCGTCTCGACGTGTAAGTTTGTACAAGGGCGAAGGGACCAGCTGCGACAGCACGAAGGTTTGAGGCCACTTGCCGTCGTTTCGGATATCTATGCACCTACAAGTCCGCGCTTTTCTTGGTCTTGTCTGTCTCTTGCTGTCCTGCTTCTTTGCTGCTTCGGCTCATTGGTATTTTGAGAGTTGAGGATTATGCGACTTCCAATCTGCGTGTTTCGTAACACTTTGTGACATGGGATATGGAAGGCTTCTTCACAATTGATGACTCCTATACCAGCTGCTGACGAACGCGCTCAGGGTACTCGACCCGAAGACTATTTCGGGCTATTGCAAGTGGCTTCAGGGCACAGACCATCTCATCTGCTTGAAGGTTGCACTGTCTCAGCATCGACTGCCGATCCTCCATGTATTGCGAAATACTACTCCGTACTGTGTGACTTGTGTCCGCAGCAACTGTCGCCCGTCCGTGGTGGTACATGTGTCAATGTCAGGATTGCCGATGTGTACGGAGTAATGGATTATCGTCTTTGGAGTTGGCTCAAGGGTTGTTGCTCTGCTGACCCTGTGCCTTGTCGTCTGCTCATCGCACAAAACGATCATTGAGTTATCGGGAGGTACTTTTGGTTCAAATCGTAGACGCGTCCAGCAAGAGCAGACAGAATGATGTTTTCGAATGGCACTTGATTTTTCTCCCGGACCTGGTGTTTGTATACCGCAATACCGGGGACAATGTTTTTATTTACCAATCGCAACTTTGTGTCAGCGCCGCCCAGCTACCGACATACTTAGAAGATTAAGAGCGAGGTTGAACTTATGCCGAGTTCCTCTTATAGCGCAGTAACTCGTGGAAGCGTGGGACTTGGTCCAGCCGTGCTTTCTACTGACACAATGAGTCTCGCCGGGTCGTGAGATGTATAATCAAGAGAATTCGAGATCCCACGAAATATGAGGCCAGACACTTCGTTCATACTACCCTTCTTGGCAAGGATCTCTCTGGTACTTTCTGTGATTATGACAGACCCGGAAAGTGGAAAATTCGGTGGAAAAGGTTGGAACAAGGAAGGAGGAAAGAGAAGGGAAGTGTAGGAAGGATACAATAACCGGTTGTACGGCGTCAGAAGTGTGGGCTAGAGCTACGATGAGTTGCTGCAAGGCAGATATGATGTTACGCTTTAACTTACAAGTGAACTACATTCACCTTTGCCCAGATGTCAACAGCAACATTGACTGATACTGTACTTGGACAGACAAGCCCTGTTCTTGTTCATGAAGAACCTGGCCTGGAATATCTGTCATGGAGCGGCATTAACAGTGCGTGGTCACTCCGGCAGAGTTCCAGCTCCGAGTACTTTAAAGGGAAAAGATAAAAGCTAAAGAGCTCTTGTACATAGTTGAAGACCAGGAATGTCTGTCAAACTGAAACCGTGGGGGAAAGGACGAAACACACCCTACCTTGACCTACTGTACTAGATAAAATAGTGATATGCATCCCGGTCTCTTTGGAAGCAGTATACATTGGTGCAGTGAGAGAAGATGGATCAAGTCGAATGAGTCGCGTGCTCAAGGTGTCTCCTCTGAAGCATTCGGCTTGGCAGTGCTCTTGCCTTGCAAACCTCGAGACAGTTCGCCCCTCGCAGCTCCACAGTATGCGCAGAATTGGAGAAAAACGTAATGCTTGCTATTTGCCACTTGGTCATGAAGCATTGAACACTTTGTGGATGTTGAGTGAGTGGAGGCAGAGTCCAGACGTGCAGACAGACATGAAAATCACATGACGCTGGTGCGCAGACGCTAAGCGAGGACCACCGTGCCAAGACTTGCACTCTGGGCTTTTGCAAATTTCAGCAGCCTCCTCACTCTCGTTTTTCGCAGGTCATCCTCGTTGTCAACTAACCACAGCAGTCAACATGTCGCACAGAAAGTTCGAGGCTCCCCGTCACGGCTCTTGTCAGTACCAGCATCGCCTACAGCAACCACCGCCAGCTCGCCAGGACCAATTGCTAACGCGCGCGCACAGTGGCCTTCCTTCCTCGCAAGAGAACCATCCACCACCGTGGTAAGGCCAAGTCGTTCCCCAAGGATGACTCCAAGAAGCCCGTCCACTTGACTGCTGCCATGGGCTACAAGGCCGGCATGTCCACCA